>WUWR02000161.1:0-109867 GCA_009982885.2 Hyles vespertilio | reverse complement strand
GCCTACCCTATGGGATAAGGCGTGACGATTATGTATGTATGTATGTATATTTTAAAAGAATAAAATTAAAGGAAGTCCTCTTGATATTTGACGAAGATCGAACAATGTTCTTCAAGATCGCATCTCATGATTTACGAGGCCTCTTATGTTGAGCAATACCACGAAGGTGATTCCAAATCCCCCACAATAAAGACGTCGTGACGACCAACACTCATTAACACCACATCATACGTCGAACTGTACAAAACTCACGGTCAAGAGCTAGTGAAAAAACCGCCACGACATTATGAATTAAATAAACGTATTGCTTACTGACAAAATTAACGACATGGCGCTAAAGAGCCGGGCATCAACACTGCTCTTAAATTCGGACACGACCTCTTAAACATTTCTATTTAATCTTTTTCATTCGTGTACCGCTTAATGCATCCGTACAAACGCTAAAAGTATTAGCATTCAATAAATCATTGTAAATAGCTCTAACATGAATAGTAACAAAAACACGTCGGTAGGCAACTAAATGTCAAAATTATAATAAATCTTGAAGCGGAATGTAATTGCAAATATTAACACTTCTCATAATGCGAACGCAGTTTTTCATGCTGACAAGTAAAACGGTACTTTTAATGCGAGGATCAAGACAAAATCCCGCTAACGAGGCGTCTCGCGAACGCCCACCACCATCCATCAGCCAGCAGAGAAATCTACACGACTGATAGTGCTAAATTACCGGCACACCCGCCGCCCGGTGACCATCACCTGCCAAGCAGAACCAACAATACCTGACCCCGGGAGAAAGTCGCAATCGATTAATCTCCCGTGCCCCCGGGCCGCACAATAAAAGACTCGGTAATAACATATCACTTCCGAGTAATTGTTGCATTGACGATTCGCGCCTGACAGACCAATTGCCGGTTACCAAACTCATATTTCCGCATAATAACCGCACGTAAGGCCGAACATTGTTGACACCGTAACGACGGTGGTTTTTAAGATGGATTTTCATGTAAGCAGCTGCGAGAGCGATGAAAGGGAAGCGATTTGTGTGGCTCAATAGCGGGGCACGGCGTGAGGTGTGAAGGGACGCGGGATGTCTCATGCCAGGTCATTCATCAATAGTGAAAGCGGACTGATAGTCCTAAATTGCCTCGGGGCCGAGCCGTGAGCGCCTCGTTGCCGTGTCGCCGGCTGCGCACCGACCACAATGCTACATCTCCATTTTGCAAATCGCTCGTCAAAGGTCAAATGCATTCGCCTTGGCGTTTCAGCATTGACATTGTTGCAAAAACTGGTCACTCAAGTTAGCGCGATTGACGACTCTGATGATTTAAAAACGTTGCATAATATTAGCGCATCGACACATCAAACCGTTAACACGCAATCTTTATGCGATGTGGCATCGATTGAGCCGCGGCGCTGCAATGTCGCGAGTTTTGGTAATCTTGGACACGTTTGCATTTGCAGCTCTCGAGCGCCTTTATCTCTCCACCGGACAGCTGTTTAAATGAAAGGCTGTTTCTCTGCGCATTCCACTCGATTTTTAACGAGATTTCTCCCGAACAAAAACACGATAGCTTTGACAGTTATTTAAACATTCTCTCGTCCTGTGTCGCGATCGTATAGTTTTTTTTGTTGGCCAGCGGACTGTACGAAGGTCGGGGGACTTTGTGCGAATTTGAAATGCGTCCAGTTGTGTGCATTTGTCGAAGTGTGCGAAATTTTACAAGGATGTTATAATGGCGGACAAGTGTTAATTTCCGTGTGGTATTCAGAGACGCTTGTTAACAGTGGTTAGCGAACTGGTGTTACAAGTACACGTAACGGCCGCTGGCCATAATCGGTGGTGGAATTATCGATTTTTTCGTGTGCACGTCGAAATCAGTTGGCACGAAAACGTAGTGACGCACACAGTCATTATCTCAATCGGATAAACACATCGTATAGAGTTTAGCATCACAAAAGCCATTAGAAAGTGTTCCGTTGAGACGGCTGTCTGGTATTGAAATTGCATTAGGATCGTTAATGGTAATGGCAAATGCAAAAAGCGTTACGTCTCGTGCAAAAACGCTCCACAAACTTGCCTACGAACAAGTGATTATATAATGTTTATTTGGTTTGATTGCACGCGTGTGCTATGTGGCTATTAAGAGGCCGTTGACATCGCATAAAAACCGTGATTGGAGCGGCTAGTTTAACTGTACACACGACGTAACATTTTGATCGATTGGGCCTTTCGTATCCACTCGATAGCACTGTCATCCATTTCAAAAAGTTAATATTTATTATGGGTTCGACTAATAATATAATCATACGTTCCGATCAGTTTATTGAGATCTAGTTAGCGAAGGCATTGTTGGTAGCGGAAATTGTTAAGGCGTACCTACCAACAATGTATGTTTAGCATACACGTCTAATTTATATTAACGATCCAGTTAATGTATAAAGGAAATGAAGATAATTGCATCCAAAAACAAATATCAATTAAACTGTAAACTAAAATTATATATTATTACGCGTATATCTCTTGTGAGGTCTGCAGATATGAATTAATTGCATTCACAATTTGCAAATCGCATATTCCAAGTCAAAACACATTTTTATTGCATAGTTCCGGTAAACGAGCAAACCGGTCATCTGATGGGAGAGTGATCACTGCCGCCCCAAGAACATTTTTGGATCATGGGTGTTGCTACCCATGAGACAAAATTGAGCAATATACCGACAAATAAATTTAAAAAATCTACAAAGAAACTTTCAGAACCTTACACCTAAACCTTAAAACTTGATACATAAAACAGGCAAAGAATCGAGTACCAAAACCCCATGTCACCAGATCATTGCCATTCCCAACCAAACTAACCGTCCAATTATTTCCTAACGCCTTATCGATCGAATTTCCACAATACACCGTGAGAAGTGAAAGAATTTAACCAAATGACTAATGTGGAACAGACAATGGTCGAACAAAGTGAATTTATTAATTCATCTCCAAGCGATTATAGATAGCGGCACGGTATTATCGCATTACTAGACGCGGCCCTACACGACCCTAAGGTAGGGTTGTCAATCTTAAAAAAAAGTTTAAACGAAAAATATTACGATTATAAGTTAAAAAGAATGTTGCAAAACCGTTTTGAATTCAGCACAATTCATAACTTCAATAAACAAAGAGAAATATATAAACTGAAATTTTAAATTATGCATACAGCGGAGCTTAGCCTTAGTGGTAGAGAATAGTTGCAGTAAGTGGCTAAATAATTACTATTAAGTTCGTGTTTATTCGAATCACTCACGTTTACACTTGGGATATCTAGCCCACGATAAACTATAATTTAACAACAAAATCTGCCATAAAAGTGGCTATTTATATACGATTCAAAAACGCCAGTATCCTTCTATGGTTACTAAAGGATGGTGACGTTGTGAGAGTGTCAGCCTCTAATAGTTTGCCGGTCCTATTGTTCAATAGTTCGGCAATAATATCCTATGTCTGATGCCAATCGAACGCCGTCCGTTGCGCTGATTGGTTGATTCATTTCTAACATTTGGCAAATTTGGCGTGCGAACATGTCATCGGTCGCTCACGCTGAACATGCGCGTGTAAACGGCGCTTGCGTCCTTTTTCCTTACCCTAACAGCCGCGTGCTACAACGCGTTCTTTCTGAACCCGCTGGGTTCTTCGCCTTTCTTCGAGTTTTTACAGACTACTTCGCTGTCGTCACCCGAACGGCACGGAGTGCTAACTCCGTACACTGGCGTCGCTGCCCGCTTTGCTCCACACCGCTTCCTGCCTGACTGTGCCCGAGCCTGCGCCGCGCCGCTGACCTGCGCACCGTATCCGGCCACGTGGCGGCTGACTTCGCCGGCGAGCTGTCGCCAGACTCCGCCACGTGCCGAAGACCCGGATCAGTGTCCAGTGAAGGCCAGTGACTCCTGTTGCATACCACCAGCAACAGTGCCGGGTGTAAATAGTGATGCGAATTTATTAAAGCCCGAACCACGAATTTACCCTGAGTTCTCATTTACATACCTACCCCTACCTGCGGGCGGCCTAACCCGCCGCAAGGTAACCTCATTATACAAAATATTACCATAGGCTGAACTCACAGCTCTATGTTTCCGAAGATTTCCAGAGCAACCTGTTGAAACCAGCCCTTAACAACTAGAGAAAGTTAACTGAATATCTGACAGCCCTACCATGTCCGAGCGATGCTAATCGTCGCTAGCGGTTGACACTATCATCGGATATAAATTGAGTATTCAAGGCACGAGACATGTCGCATATAAATTGTTGGACACACATGGCGATTACCCGTTCATTGTTTACGTTGCGCCGGCTTTGTGGACTCATTAGAAACGCTTTCTTCAAATCCTCCTCTTCCCCCTCCCGTTCTCCCCCTTGAGACCCCCCGCGGGACCTTTGTCCCCGATAAGTCAATTCGTATCCTTTGTGTTAGTGAGTGAAGAGCGTTTTAATTAGTTTTTATTGAGCTTTCATTGTAAACGTTTGGTATTATATGGTATGTAATGAAGTAGGTTGCGAACGGTTAACTTTTTTGTAGTGTATTAATTTGTCAGTTTTTGATATTTCAATACTGATGTTTTGGTTGGAATTGTTGAATTGAATTCTTAACCTAACTTATTAAAACTACCATTGCTATGAGTTATAAGTGGGGTTAAATTCAGCAACTAGCCGCAATTTGGTTCATTTGGCTACATTTTAAGAACATGCGACCTACTAGCTTTTAAAACGACTTGCATTCCCTCCTTATAATTGAACCTTAAAATAGACAGTATAATTACAACTGCCATCTGAAAATAATCAAAATAAAAACCAACTGTCCTCACCCACCCAGAACATCGGCAATCAATCCACACCACCCCCTCATAAATCTAAAGTATTTTAAACCCTTTCACCCGTCGCGACTAATATAAGTTTTTCTAATAAATCAGTTTCGTAACTTACACTTAGCATAAATCATGGCTCAAGTAATGAACGAGGTAGATACGAGATGTGAAAATTAATAGTAATTCTAATGGAAAAACTACTTATAAGGGATAATTTATGTTGTTTGTAAGTAATTTTCGCTGATTAGTGCGATTACTCATTTGGCGTGAATCGTGCAGAGGAGTGCTATGTGGGATTCACGCCTGCACCAAAGGGGTTGAGATTCTACTTTCATATTGCTATTTGATTATTTTATAGACCAAGATACACTTAAACATAAGAATAGTAGAAATACATAAGCGAATCGAAAAAGTTTACAAGGTTCATTGCTTCAATTTAAATTCGCGATAAAATCCGTAAATAATAGTTTTATTTCAAGGTTCATTGCAATTTAATTTCTGTCTGTATTTGTATCAGCCCTTATACTTTCCACTGCAGCAAAATACGATTGAAAGTGGTTAGTCCGTATATAGTCCATAGGTTTTTTTTATTAATTAATAATAATAATAATAACACCCAACAGTCACATACATAGTCCTGACCCCACATTAAGATCGAATCTTGTGTCGTGGGTATCAGGAACTACGAGAGACTTTTCGGTCTCACAAACACCCAGACCCGAGAGAAATATTTGTGGGCCGCACTAACATTTCTCTCGGTGCGGGGATCGAACCCGCGGCCTCTCGTTTCACAGGCGGTGTCTTATCGTCTGCGCCACGGAGGCTGTCAAATTAGGAAACAACAAACACAAAAATGACAACAAATAGAGTCCACAATAGTTTTCAGTAATGAAAATCGAATTATTGTAAACATTATCTACAATATTTTGTCGTGCGGATGCATCATGTCATGCTGTTGTCAAAATATTAGAAACAGTTTTTCTCTCATATTGTTAATACTATTATATTAAAAGTATTTATGTTTTTGTTTATATTACGAAAAAATATCTTAAGCAAAGCGATTCATACATATTTCCAAAAAAATTACTTGTATTTCAAAATTCCGCCACACGCTAATCCAAAAGAGATGAATTTTAAATTATATATGTCGAATTCCTTACGTTTTCATTCAAATTGAATATTTCACAAAATCAAGAGGTTAACGAACGAAACTCCATCACTGTGCAGTTTGAATTCTCCAAATAATTCAGCTGTTTGAGTGCTTAGAGCGCTAAATTCATTCCAATCTCCGCCTTTTGGCAATACCGTGAAGAGTTTAAGTAAGAAATCACGTTTCATCGCTTGCATTCAACGCTTTAACTTTTGAATCTTTAAGACTTACTTTTCCAAATGTATTAATGGGATGTATTAAAGTCGTTTAATCAATATGCCATGTATTAAATTAATTTTGATTCAATTCTACCATCAAACTCCGTAAGGTTGATCGCAAGTCTTCATATTCATTCAAAAGTATATATGAGAAGGGCAGTTTTCTTTTTTATATTATAAAGAGGTATGTTTGATTGTTTGTATTGTATGAAACTACTGGATTGGTTTAAAAATTAGAATCCTACATGATCCCTGGTGAACAGACCAGGTCGCTTGTCTTTCATTAAATTGCCAATAACTATTAAACACTGAAATAACACTTAACAGTACGTCAAATTGTTCCATTTCAAATTACCCTCTCACTCCCATAATGTACAGAAACTGTACGGTAAAAATGTTAAAGTTTTTCAGCATAAGTGGTAGTTAATCAACCGTCCTACCATTAATTTATCACGGATGGTGGCGACAGGCACTCGAGATCTCGCCGACTGATTTAGACTCGCGTCTTACTTTAATTTTGGGATTGAGTTTACTTGGAATGTTCGAAAGATGTATTGATTAACATCTGAAATACAATGAATATGTATTGGGTTGTTTAAAGCTATTGAAGATCTTTGAATGATCTTCAGAAAAGAATAAAAACATATATTTTTCTACCCTTGTGTAGAGCCGTTTACAAATGTGTTCCTATCGACATACATAGACCTAATATGCACCAAGCACATATACATTACACTGAACACTACATGCCTTCATCATAAACAGTTTTAAAACCATTTTAGTAACGTAATGTTTTGTCTTCTTCGCTCATAGTGAATTGAAAAGACCTCCGAAAGGGACATAACATTCGATAACTAAAATAGATTAATAAACTCTATAAATATAAGGAATAAACAACAGCATTATTTATTTAGTTACATATTATATTTTTCTTGGAAACCATATTGCAAGATGACATAACTATTATAAGAACTGAACTAAAATACTAATAGAACGACTTCATGCATTTTTTATTTATCGACAAAGTGACCGCAAAACACCAGAATGATCTAAGAGTGGCTATACAATGAAGTCATAAGTTGTTTTTAAAGAATAAATATGATTAAATAAAAGAATACGTGAACATAGACAGCTATGCAACTACAAGTTTTGTTTTATTTCATTGGATCCAATTTCCTTTAGAATTGATATTACGGCTCATATTTAGGTTACAGTAAACACTGATTTTTAATTCACCTATGATATAGACTTGAATTCATATTTGTAAGTCATATTAAGTAATCTTGAATATTGAATACCTACAGCACGATATATCAATCTCATAGCAAGCTACTTTCAATTACTGACGCCAATGTCATGTTACATTAGTCAGTGTGATCCTTGAAATCCTATTAATTGCCACTGAAAGCGTAACTAGGTACTCATAATAAAAATCTATGATATTCTAATTATAAAGATCAGGACCAGGTGTATTCTCAACTAACAAGAAACATGAAGATGAAGAAAGTGGACCAAGCGATAGTTGAACCCGTTTAAAATTCTTCAAGTAATAAAATGCAACTGGAACTAACAGTTTTTACTTTTGTTGTTTAAAGATCCCGCTGTTCGTTTATCTAATCATGGAGATAGTTTATCTTCGATCGATAATGCACATAGACATGTGTATAGCTGAAATACCTTTTAGGAAATTCTTGTAAATGGAAATTGTATGGACTACTTATGCACGTATTGCTGTCTTGTGACTTGAAATAATTGTCATTTCACTATTCTGGTGAAGTTTATGCTCCGTACTTTTAAAAAACAATATATTTTGTAGTCCTACTTTTGACTGCTACAAATTTTAATAAAGTTCTACGTTTGGATGCAACCTTTAGAAATTCCCATCAACCATCTTTTCAAAATACACATACATTAAACTATCAGTCAGATAATAAAATCAATGCCATAAACGCATTTATATTTAATAACTCTTTGTTGTCGGCAAATAAAATAAACAGAGCCGCATCTTGTCGCTAAGCGTTTCCATGTTTATTGTGCAGCGAGATAAGTCATAACAGACTCGGGGAATGGCGGTGTACACAATTGATCAGAAACAAAACCGGCGGACGGTAGTGTAAATAAATATCCATGGATCGGATTATACAAAACGATTGGTGTCTGCAGTAGGAGAAATCCGCTGCGATATTAGAGGTATCGGATTTGTAAGAAATATTTGTGGGAGGTAAAACTGCAGGAGAAATTTAGGGTTCGTTGAGGTTTGATTGAAGATGAAGATTTTTTTAGATTGGCGATGCAATGAATCTAATTAAAGTTATGATATTTCCAATGTAACTTTTAATAAAGCATATTTACTATTGAATGGTATAATGCAAAAGCTTTACTTAGTTAAAGTAACAAATGTTTTCAAATACAAATTGACATGGTACGTAATAAACAGCAAACGGAATATTAACTTTTTCTACGCCCTTGTTATCGATAGATTAAGAGTGTCATTACCTATAATTGTATTAATATCCATAGCTGAAATATTTATTTAAATGCATGACACATATTAAAAAAACTTAATCAAAAAATCATACAAAATATGCAAACAAATTAAAAAACAATCAAAATAATAAGCATAACAATATTTCACAATGAGATTAAAACTACAAAATGATAAATCACATGCAATCATAACAACAAACAGCAAAAGCGGACATGCAATTATGTACGTGATCACAAAGAAATAAAGAATGAAATGCGTGCAATAAAACACAAGAAGAGAAACAAAACCAAAGCACGCGTTTGAACATGAAGACACACAATTAAACAGGAATGAAATGTATGACAGCTAATTGTACGACCATACTGGGCGCTGGGATTGTCGGAGTCCAGATAAGGCGCGCGACCACCTTAACTAATCGAGTCATGATCGGGCAAAATGGGACGCCGTCAGATAGATTGGAGCGCTGGGTTTCTTTAGGTATTTCTTGAGGTACAGTTACCTGCGGCTTCAATATCTATCTTTCTATATGATTCAGTATAAAAACCACTGCTAGGCTCGAATCTTCTCAACCGTTGGGAATTGGCTAGGTCAAATGCTTTGTGTTCTTCAATATTTCTTTTTGGATTATGTGCTTGTTTTTGTTCTTGTTTTTTTGACCGTTTGTAGATAATAGACCTTTAAAGGATTATTACAGATCTAGTCCTAAATTTTGGCTTAACGTCGCTTTGTGAGCGGATGTCATTTGCTTAAGAGGTACCTAGTCATTCCAATAGTAGAATTTACTTGTTACGCGAAGGGATCTCGACGCGGCGTAATAACCATTAATTATACCATTATAGAAGCTATTTCTAGGCCATGTCGTTGGCCGTTGTCTTTGGACTGCCTTGAACCCTTATTGACTATTATAGCCTTTGAAATCTTGTTACTCAACTTACAGTGAAGGAAAACAATCCGTTCTATGAATACTAAATATTTGTAAATATTTGCATCTTGTTTAATTTACGTTGCACCGCACCAAGGCATTGTTTCTAACTAGTATTCGCAGAATTACTTTTAGAACAAAATCCACACGTGGTTTCCATGAAACCAGCATTGAGTATCCGAACACGTTTCAACGATTAGTCCGAAATTTCTTAAATTTAATAGCACAAAATTACGGCACCGCTTTGTGGAATGGTCATTATGGTAAAAGCGGCCAGGAGATTTTATGGAAACAATCGCGATAACAATTTCACGGTCGTGATAATAATCGACCACCATCAAACACTTCAACTCTCTTTTTAATATAAACTCTATGCAAATTAATTCTTTCTTTTTATCTAGTGCACGATCGTGAATCTTTCACAAGGATGGTTATTTAAACGAATATGGCTATAAATATGAATATACAACTCTATTTAAATAACAAACAAAATGGTCTCGAAGTAGTAGTTTCTCAAATGTATGGTACCTTTATCACAAATAAATTATGTTTGATCGTATTATGATAGCAGAAGATAGCTTTTGGAAATCAGTATGCTAAGTGGCAACTCCATTTACATACAAAGCTACGACGGTTATAGTAATCGAATATATTTATGGTTGGTTTAACATAATCTAAATATTCAAATATAAAGAAATAATACAACATAGAGAAACAGCGATTCATTAGAAAATAGTGGCGATAAAAGAGGACTTTAAAAAAATATCCTATTAAAATTAAAGACATTATTACCAAAACCATCAATAATTATTAAAACATACAGCAGTACGAACCGTTTTCAATCACAAGTATGACGTGTAAACACCGAACATCAACACGATGGTGTTTAATTAAATTCCATGTAAGAGTTGCGAGTAATCTGCGGTGCAAAGATGCGAGACTTGTTGCCCGTTGGCTCGGTGCCAGAACGTTAATCGCTGACGCAAGCCACCTGCACCCACCGACCCTTGCAGGGGATCTCATATCTTGTGGAGGGTAGAACGGTAATGATAGTTTGAAATCCAAACTTTAATACTAAACTTGGAGTACTAGAGAGGATATTTTAAGCGGTTGTATTACACAGTGATAAAATCGTAAACTGTGTTACTGTTGTAGCTATTGATTGTTGTCGAATTTATCCAAAGTTCATCCCAGTCAATATTTTTATATCAAAATATTTCGAGACAAAAGAGTAAATATTAGTAGTCGGTTAGATTTCTGGCAACCTTAGCCGTGAAGAGGTTACACTAGTATTCGAAATTTTCATCTAAACATTGAAATAAAACTATTATTACGGATTTTATCGCGGATTTATCGCGGACGGACGTCGGGAACTCAAAAAATGTAAAATTAAACCAAATCCGCGATAAAATCCGTAAATAATAGTTTTATTTCAATGTGTAACATTCGCGTAAATCTAAGAAACCATTTTCATCTAAACTTTAGTGAAAGTTAATTTTATCTTAATAGCAAAAGTATCTTACAACAATCGTATGTTAAGAACAATCAAGACTATATAAATAGATGTTAATGCAAATTCAAAAACCACACAATAGAAGAAATTAGAAAATTTTACATTCCAATTCAACACGACACAAAGAAAGTGCAATAAATCAAGCTCATATCTTATCAGAGATCTAGTTTTTGCTTTATTTTTTCCGCACTATGCCACAGATAAGTACCATCTATCAGATGTCAACATCAATCAGAAAATCACGTGTTAAAAATAGACGTGATCAAAAACCAGTCAATATAAAAAGCAGATATAGCCCTTCTCTTGGTAGAAATGAATTTATGTAGGATGATACAAGATAAAACTTTACAAAGCAGGTATGATGAAATAAGCTGAGAATTTTATGTTTGAAAGTTCTTCATGTGTTCATAATTGAACTGTATTTTATTATTTACTTCCAATGTTTCGTTATATTTCTAATAATTAGGTATAGTGTTGATTTGTTAAATTTAATTAATGTTGTGTACGTCTTTATTTGGCATGACCAAAATTACTGATATGTCATTTTCTTTCCATTGTCTAATGAATCTGTAATCCTTTTGATGTGTTTGCTATTGATGTATCTTTATTTAAATAATAATTTCAGTAAAGGCAACAGCTTTGTATTGCATGTAATATAGAGAGGGGATAAATGCCAAGAGATGCAGACATGTTATGTAAACCAAAACGTTGAATAAAATAGTGTGTATTTACTATTTAGATAATGAACAACAAAAAGCGATATAAAAGAGTGTTACAAGTTATTCTATAGATGGTATAAGGAAATGAAGATCTAAATGTAAAACAGTACGACAAAATAACGTAGTATCGCGTTACAAACATTATTCGAGATTAAAGTAACTTTACTTAGAAAAAGATAGTTGCCACTATTCACCATTTTTTACTTGAAAAGTTAAAAATATAATTTCCAGCAATTATTTTAGTAATTACCGGTTTGTGTCGAGTTCCTGAGTCAAAATTTGTTATTTTATATTCATTTTAGAAAAAAAAAGTTATTTGAAATCTTTTTCAGAAGTCAAATTGGTTTTAAAGAGTGAAGAATTTTATATAACCTTTTCATTACACTAAAACTAGTTTTGAACTATGTTTTTGTACAAAATATAATTAAAACAGTCATCTTCTGGAATATATCCTTGGGAACGAAATCTGAATGGAGACGGATACATAAAAACTAACAACCGTTTAGTCAATTACGTATGTTTATCCCTTTTTGACGTTTGTGTTGCAACAAAAAACCATTCCCATAAACTACGCAAATAGAGGAAATTAAAAAACCAACAGCTGTGACGGTACGTCCCGTGAAAGTTAATTTATACCAAACAAACATATCGACAAAAAATACCACAACCCCATCCGCAGCATTGAAAATAAAAACAAATAAATATACGAATGGTATGATGATGTACGTCACAGGTAAATTACTAGTCTAAAGCTCCATTGATAGATGTATTCCATCACGTCAAATATGGAATCAAAGCAATTATAGATATTCAAGTTATTTTTATTTTTATTTCTAAAAAACCAAATAGAAATTGTAGTGTGATTTTATTGAAGGAGCCGTTAACAGGGTCAGTCAAATAAATATAACAAGACTAACAGTAGATCGATTAGATATAAAATGAAACCGTTCGACACTTCAAATCGAAACTTCGCAACACTTCCCATTCATAGCAACCGACGCTTTTAATTAACAAATATCATTTATCAATACTTAGATTTAGTAATCACAGCGGCCATTTATATTGAAAATCAAAATTTCCTCCAAAGAATTGGAGTGATTAACGATGGTATGTCACTGTAGCCGCCCCCTGTCAAGTCACAATGTCCGAGTCATGCCATATAATGGCAATATCGTAACGCTTCTGTACAAAGTAAATTACTTTGCGCGACGTAATTAACTGTTATTACGTAAAACGTTTCTGATGCTCGTGAATTATAATGTTAAGTACATTTCTCTAGCACTTGACAGATGCTAAACAAGACGTTTGCCAGCTGTGCTTCTTCTTGGCATTCGTAAATAGTGTTTACAGTCGTTTTTCATATCGAGATTAACACTTGCACGTTTCGTGTCAAAGAACTCTATAAGTGCCAGTTACGGGAACTCAACGTTTCCGACGTATTGAGAAAAACGGATCCATATTATTCATCTTGTCATTCTTTCTTTTATTATGAATAAATGTCCATGATAAATTTAATTTTGAACAGGAAACTCAGATGCTATTATTACTTCTGGACTCCGCCAGGCGTCTTACAAAACAGTTTTAAAAAGGTTTCCAAAAATAACCGTCCGCTATCAGAATCTTAAACATCTACAAAAAACAAATGTCTGCAAACATCGTATTCCCGTCGTGCTTCATTGAACGATTTCCGCAAATAAATATCACTTTATTAATAGGATGATGTCAGGTTTTGGTTAACAGTGGCACATTCTTAATAGGTTTGCTTACCTCATCCACAACTAGTGTTTATACGTGTTATCAATCACCTCCTTATCTGCCAATCGCAAGGCCGATGATTTTGTCACGTACGCTTCAGTTGTCGAGGGGAATATTAGTAATACATGATTTAATAGTGCAACTATAATTTTTACTCTCTTGACTACATATTTTGGTAATATCATTTAGTAATTGGTAATTTACAAGCCACATATATCTACAAGTTATGTTTATTGTTGCAATAAATCTTTATCCACACGCGTAACATATTTTGGGGATTTTAAGTAATATTACAATTAGGGACGTCACTATGCAGCAAAATATTATTAACGTACATCGTCATCTACAAAAAGCCGTTATAACTAAACTTAAATACAACGGTTTTCATGTCGTTTTCAAACTGTATCACACAAATCCTGCAGATTTACTGTACAATGATATATGTAATGCCATTAAGAATATCCTTCCAGATGGCTTCAGGTCAACAAACTCAGAAATGGCAATGACAAAGGTCAGGTTTCTAGGTTACACAGATTTAAGCTGAGACAGACAGACGGCCCAATCGAAAGACGCTAAGCTGACATTGTAAATGCTTACTTGTCGCCTCTGGCGCAGAACATTAAATTTAAAAAAAGATTATTTAGGTACGTCGTGTAAAAAAAAGGTTTGACGAATCATAAAATGTTAAAGACGCTTTTTGTAGTGAACATTAAAGCTTAGAGAATCAGCTATTGCTTTTATAAAAAAAATAGATTTAGGGGAAATGGTGACGTGATATCCAAAATCCAATAGAATGGTGTGGCTGTCTAAGCATAGAAGATGACTGGCCAATAATGATTAATTCTATAAAATATTTTGAAGAGTTTGGGAATAAAACCCTTGAGCATCGTATTATGAACAACACTAGCTGTTCATACAACCGGAATATTCCATATTTCATGTCACCAAAACTGACATTCAAATAGCAAGAACGTTTCCACCACTCCCACAGATAGACCATTAGTGAAGTTTTATGAAAATATCGTGGTAATACGCGAACGTTCACCGTAACTAACATATCGACTCACAGGATGCGGTAATGGGTGTAGAGAAATGGAAGGCGAGGGCGGTTCGACTATTTTAGTATAACTTCTGTGTAAGAGCGATTTATTTTCAGTTCTATTTCCTTTCGAGACGGTGTGTTGGGACGCGATATTACTTTTTACTGCATACCAGTTTTGGTTGTGACGAGTCACGATCCGGATGTTTAATAACACGATCTTTGAGAGCACTACAAATATTGCAATAGCTTTTGCCAATAACAGTGTTCACAAAGCAGCATGCGTCAATATTATCAAAGGAACTAATAACATTAACAATGTAAAACATATGTCACATATAAACGAAGCATAAAACGAAATTGTTACAAATTACGCCGCTCAAAATAAAAAACCCAAAATAAAAAGCTCATATTAATTTCAAGTAATATTTCTCACAAGAGAATACTCTTTCACGAATACGCAATCAGTACACGCGTTGTGATATATTTATAGAAACAGTTACTACAGGATGAGCAGGCCCACGTTCATTGAATTGCAAAATATGTTTTTGTGTGGCAAAGGGGCAAAAACACGTACATTCATCAGCACGCGCCGGATCGTTGTTTCGTGACGTTTTTGACAGATTACAGTTATACAAGCTGATTTTAACGTTTAGGGCCACAATCTTTCTTGCATTTCTTTCTTATTGTGTACATTACTCTCGAGATACGAGTCTAGACGTCCAATATTAAGAGTACCTACAACAGTTCGTGACTGTCGCTGGTACTGCAATATGTCTTGCTATATTTGCGAATGAAGAATCTTTCATTTCAAACTACAATAGCTCGTGACTTCAATATGTTCGAGACGTTAAAGGCAGGTAAGTACTAAGAAAAAATAGAGAGGAAACTAAAATCACAATTCATGCGACGTGCTTAGTAATTAATTAGACACACCAAATTAATCAAAATGAACCGCAATAAATCAAACATTGACGTACTGAGCAAGGCCGTTCTATCTGAGAAGGAAATCAATCCAAGCAAAAAACACCTGTCAAAAACGCCACATCATCTCTCGCAGACGTTAAAGTGAATTCATATAGAGCGCTTCTAAACGAAGTCTGTTTCAATTACTTTAAGAGGAAAATAGGAGATTAAAAGCTGAGATTAATTATATAAGAAAAGGTCTCGCCTCGGAGCTCTCAGGAGCTACATTTTTACACGCATTTGAAGAAATTAATTTTATAAATGAATTCGTCAAGATTCCCGTAGTAGATTATGTTGGAATGAAAATTGTATTAGATGCTGTAAGGGAGACAGGCTCCCGTCGGTTGGAAAACAGAATTTATTAATTTGTATTATGCTTCAAGATTACTCCGAGAAGTTACTGTGATGTTTATTCACTATTATGCAGGTCTTTAATCATATCTCTTTGCATTTCTACATTGTAAAACACTGTACTAAGTATCAATTTGTCTGGCTCTGCCTCATTTATTCAAAGAGCGCTCCCGAGATCAGCATTCCTATTCAAATATTTTCATACTTTGTCACTTTCATTACGAGGAAATGGTACTAAGCTTGAGAACTATTTCTTAAAGAATTATTGTGATAATATTCCGGGAAAATTTTAATATTTTAATTTTCAAATAACTATTAAAGTTAAAGTTATAAAATTTGTCTTGGTTGAAAATCGTTTAATCCAGTAGGTAATCACTTCTCGTCCTGATGCTCTTAAATCAATCATCCGTCGTTGTAATGCCGCCCCATATCTTTGCACCGATTCGAACATCTGTCTTTGGCTTAATATCGAGGCGGTAATTTTTCACAGTCAGATGTATTCGACACAGCTGTCGGACAGGTGATGGGAACGTGGCCAGTGTTTTAACAGATTACATCGTACTTTATACACTACCAAAACCGTATTGGCAAACTTGGAAACTGTTGCATATTTTTGCAACAGCCGCTTCGAAAAAAATAGATTGCATAAAACTGACTCGTTTTTCTGCCCGTATCGTGATCGGAATTTGGTGAATATGAAAATACCTTTGTTCTTTTAATTTTTACATCGATGCGAAACAATATTAAAACGATAAAATGGTTCACAAATTTCTCTTTAACTGGTCAACGGTTTTCAGATCATCGTTTAATGGTTTTAAAAGTGAGCTTTGACCAATTCTGTCGATGCTTTTATTAGCCTTGTGAAATTCTTTACGTTATTTTGTTTACAGACCTACATGTATAACTTAATTGTATTATGTAGTACAACAACTTCACTGTCATTTATCCCAATCACTTCTAAATATAATATTTTTCTAAGAAGCAATAATATCGCGTTATATCTGGGTGTACGCGCATTGGTGTCAAATTATTATTCATAAAGCGTCACCGGTGATTATTTCGAGTCTTCGAGCTGAGTTTACGCGTTTCGCCAACAGTTTGAGAAACAAGTTTAAGTTTACAATGTGTTTACCACGCCAGCTTACCGCATTACAATATTACAAATGGAAGTATTGTATTACACGGTTCGTTTTACCATTCCGCAGACTACCATTGAGCTCGTTGTTGCATTTTACTCATGCATAAAATTGCTATACTTTATTGACTCCGTTGTTTTCTTTACGATACATAATAACTGTCCTATTATTCTCTGTCGATTTAATCGGTCGAAGTGCTTGATTGTGATGGATGAAAGTTGCAGTCATTTGCATTTTAATATTGGAGAAATGGTAATTACGGGGAAAAAAATAATTCTAGCGATCTTTTATCGATGTGACAGGCCTATCTGTACGCATATCAACAGTACATCTGTACCACAATTACTCTCATGCCATGTTAAGATTGAAACGTCAAGAAGCAAGCACTCAAATGGTCGTGACCACAACGCTTTCAATGGATTCAAATCGAATAAGGATGGAGAAATTATGAAAACACCTAGAGAGTCGATAGTTATCTCTGAGAGTACCGATACCGATGTCGACTATCCCACAGTTGTCAGTGCGCGCTCGGCGCTGGCGCAGGTTTCCGTAAAAGGCGATGACCGTCTACGAGATGCAGGCGATCATAATCGGTGGAAAAACTCGGTCCCTCTAACCGGACTTGACCCCTTTAGTACCGAGGCACCCATTACAAGTAATGCTACTGCAATTGTTGAAGATGCTTATCGACATTTTTCGGCTGATGTCGAATTATCGAGAAACATGGAACGACTTTTGTTCAATCTTATCGAGTTCTTTTGCTCCGTTAACTATAGAAAAATGTTTCTTAAATGCCGATTGTGCGGAAACCGAATAAGATTGTATCATATAGCAATGTGTAGTGAGATCGGGCGCGGGACGCGCTTGCACATCTGCCGGCCCACGTGCCTCCACCCGCGCAGGTTTCTCTTTGTAACCTTTTTTTAATTCCTCAACAAACGCATTCATCATTTACAGCAGATGCGCTCCGTAATAACAGGGTAACGCTAGGTAATTCATTCTTTAATTAAATTTCATTCTCCCCTCGAATTTGACTTGTGCTCGTGGGTGTATGGTCGCGTTCTTTTTGTTTACCACCACATCACTTTGTTCTTGTTTTTGTTTGGGAAAAAATTTAACAGAAATTCGGACGAGCAAGATGAACAGTGCCCTGAATTTCGACGTCGATGAGACACATGTGCGACCGGAGTCTGTTTTTTATCAGCTACCATTTGAGGTCTATTTCGTAACATGTGCGAAATGGATGTGCCGCCGTGCGAACAGGATGTTAGAGATTGTGGGGCTTCATTCTTATTCCTCACAACGCAAATTACATCACATCTGGCGGGGTATAATAACGCCAATTTTACGGCCTGACGCTATTATTTTGCAAACAATTTCAATCAATATTCAGAAACATTACACGGCCATTAAAAGCGTACGCGTATAAAACTGTCATCGTGGGGCGCAGGCCGCGCCGTACACATTGCGGATTAATTGATTAGTACCTACGTATACTACAAGCCAATATTGTCTACTCTCCGTGAAGCTCATTGTTAGTCACTAACTATGTATGTTATGTCGTCTGCTAGGTATCGAGCCGCGGGCATGCTTATAGCTCTGTTGTGTAACCTCTATGGTGATTAAATCTCACCATTATTATTAACTGGCTCCATTCAAACACCCACTGTCGTTCTAGGCGGGTCGGAACTATGCCGTCCACCCACAGAGGCTGGTCCCGTAGGCGCACCAGGGTCACACACACAAGCCTTTATTCATACGTCGACTTCTAACTCACTGTGTTCGATTGTTCGCGCTAACTCGAATTTACATTCGGAGAGTCAATGTCGTGCGAGAGGAGCGAGTTGGAGCTCCGCCATTGTTTTGGCTGTTTCGGTGGTCCGGATGGAATATCGCCACGCTCATTTGAATATTTTAATAAACAACCGGCCTGGAGCGTCGTGCAGCCACCGTGCGACAATAAGTGTTGTGCGTCGTGCAAACCAAGATCATCAGCTCATCCCGGTACGTGACGGCATATCAGTGAAATTATCCATAATAGTCATGCAAATGTTACTCAAGAATTTACCATTAATTTTCATGTTACTATTCAAGAGGACCATCGGCTCGGCTTTCCTGAACCGTGCAAACGATACGTTTCAGCACTGAACACACATAATCAATGTCGTCGAACGTCACAAACACTGCAAACGATGCTATCCACTCGTAACCGGAGTGCACCAAGTTTTGTCACAAGTTGTCAGTCGCACGTTGTACAACGCGGCACCGAGACGCACGTCAGCGACAGTGCGATGGTGGCGGTAGACTGAGAGCGCGACACGGTGCGCCCGCAGCCGGCGTCGTTGCCGTGAGACGCGCGGTAGCTCCCCCTCCGCCCCGCCCGCGCCGCACCCGCCCGCGCCGCCGACCGCTGCACCCGACAAATCCTTCGACGCTCGGTTCAACTGTCGCGGGTCGGCGATAGATCAGCTCAACTTTGTATAAAATTTGTTCTCATTTTTGAACGGGAATTCGGTACGAGTAGGTAGTAATTTGACGAGAGCATCGACAAGGCGTGGGCGCGACCATCTCGATGTCGGCTCGATATTGTAATAAACCGATATTATAAATTTTATTTACGTTACGAACGATGCGAAACCGTTATCTGGCGCAGGCCCTCGACGGTGCAGCGTCGAGTGTGCCGATAGCGATGTCACTGCACTTATCCGATGTAACGATGTAATATAAAAATATCGCGTGCTTTACAAATTATTTTAATATTCACAATGACTGTTTCAATGGCCGACGTACCCGCGGAAAATATTTTGTAAATGGATGAACTTTTCAAATAGAAAGCAGCGAAGATTGATGAAGTCCAAAAGTTTAATAAAGACTCAATCGATAAATCATTGAGAAGCCGACCGGCCATCAATCGTATATAAATTACACGGCCAGAAAATGTTGAAGAACGTGATAATGATTACCGTGGTGATGTGTTTTGTATAGATGTAACAATTTTTGGATCAAAATGACCTAGGTTGAGATGATTTGATGAGTTAGTCTCGCCCGTGGCCAATGTTTCAATTTGACGCGCGAGTCTTCTACCGCCCGCGCGCTTATTATAACCTTTACGCCCATCGTGCCTTCTTTTGGAACATCAAAGGATTCAAAGTTTGCGAACGTTCTGAATTTAATTTGAATTTCAGTCAGCCGCGGTCCGATAATATTGTTCACACTAAAACGATATCTTTCACTTAAGTAATTAGAGGCAGAATCCTTTCTACGAGAGGAGATTGTACAGAAGCGATAAATTGTTAAACTAGTTTGGATCGAGCTGTCTACGGCCCCGGGGCGCGCACTTTTAGTTTTATTTTCCGAATAAGTTCTGGGAAGGTCGGCCGGCGGTTCCCAAGGACGTCTCCTTTGCCCCACCCTTGTTATGATTCCGAATTTTTAATTTTATTTCGAACCTGCCTGGTTTTTACACATATTTCGACCCAACAGTGAGTTGAGGACTCACTTTTTCGTTGGTAAAAACGTTTTGAATGTTTTTATCGTCACATCCTTTCATTAAGGATGTGCTTGGTTGATAAAAAACTGGTAAAATTCCTACGGTCGTTGTACCTGTGCAGTTGGAGGACAAAACTTATTAAACATTTTGTTTATATGTGAACGTTCCTTCATATTACGCAAATAGGTTTTTTTTTAATTAGTCTTTTTCTTAGTGCCTTTCGTCGACTTCCGTGATGTCTATGTAGTTTGATTTTACATGCAAATAGTTAGCTTCCTGAGTTACGATATGTACAATATTATCCTTCACCATAAAAGTCAGCAGTAATTAACTACAATCACACGCTAATTCGAAAAGGCAAAAGCAAGTTTTCTAGCACCAATCACCTAACTTGCAACTCAACAGAGTATTTGGCTATGTCTCATGTAGTTCCACAATGTATACAGTATAATATTCTACTTACTAAGTTACAAAAATATCTGCATTTTCCTCGTTCACATCACTAATACTATTCTTATTGTTCGGATGGTACTTCCTACGCCGTATCAAATCCTACTTGTTGGTGTGCCCACACAGTATGTCTTATGCATAACAGTACTCTTTCACCAACAAAAACACTATTAATAAAAATCACATTACATTTAACTTTCGCTGAACAACACGAACACTTATTAGGAATGGAATTTAAACTATTTAATGATAGAAACAGGGACAGTAAGATATCTTTCTATTGCACACTTTAGTAGGATTTATTTTGGATAAATTAAATGAAAATGAACATGTAAATTCTTTTTTTATTAAATCTTTATTTATTTAGGGGATTTTAGACAAGAGTCTATGACAGCCCCATCATAGCCTAATATTACATTGCGAGCAATTTAGACTAGACCTTAACTGCTAACTTATATAGCTGGATAGCTGGGTCAGAATGTAAATTCTTATAACCGTTAAGACTAAAATCTATTATATTTAGTTAATATATAGGTAATATTTAACGCGATTATCACGGCCATCTTTTCGATACCCAAAATGTCCTGAAGAGCCTATCAATAGTTTTTCAATAAATGTTTTACCATAATTTCACCTGGTGGAAATTTACTGATAGTTTACGTTGATACACGCCTACACAGAAGAAGCCTATTCACTTAGGCTTGATGATTCCTACAATACAATGCTGACACCATAGATTTAGTATAAAACATAGATCGGCAATGTGAAAGAGATAGAATAATTTAACTCGTATGTTAAAGCGAGATGCATGATGCGACCATACGTTTACACAGAAGTAGCCTGCAGTGACCCAGAGTCAAAATATGTCAAACTAAGCGAGCAACAAAATTCGCTTATTTTCATAATTTATTTAATTTTACAGTACTTGGTTATATTTATTAAACGTAGTTTATTATAGTGCATTGTGCAGTGCCAAGGTGTGGTTCATGCAGGCGTAAAAATCCGAAATAATTAAAGTTTTCTCAGGTACCGGCTACTTTTGCACAATACGATTTTGTGACGTTATTATAGAAATAAATGGAAATCCGTGTATACATATCGGTAGAAAATAATATAGTATTTCATTATATAAATACGCTGAAAGCATGCATTGCGTATAAAAAATAATATCAAATACGTGAATTTACAATAATTTCAACCAAAAGTTGCTAGGGATTGACTGACAGGTTCGATCAATAAAAGGTTGTCGATAAAATAGTCGATGACAACACATGTACATTTTTACATTTTTACCTACATTTTTATGGAGCTATAGTATGTTGTGATAGTGTGCATTCTTCTTCTTCTTCTACCTGGCGTTATCCCGGCCATACTTCCCCGGCGATTATTATAGTATTCATTCTACAATATTAGTTATTACTTTACTTTTTCTCATTTTTTTATATTTGTCGAATAATTATTATAACACTTCATGTGTGTGATTTATGAATTAAGAACCTGTTTCAGTCTCTGCCAAGAGGCTGTCAATTTATAATAGTAAAACAAGAACATATTCGATATTATTATAAAATATTCGATACTTCTATACACAGTATCATCGTCCAAACCTTGAAGCAACATTATTCATTTATCATATCACATTAGGTATAGGTTTAAAATTTATAATTCTCATAGGAAAAACATTAGTTTAGGTGACTTGAGCGAGAAAAGCTTCATAGTTTATTAAACTTTCTCTTTCTTCAGCCACAGGAATGTGACTAATGAACATAGGCCTTCCACAAGAATGTATACATTAGTTTGTTGTAAGCTGCCTGCATCCAACGGCTTCCTACAAGCTCCTCCGTACACCTCCAACGCGGCCTAGCAGGCGTCCAACACGTCCCAATGTGTTACAAGTCAATTAATTGACTTACATAAGCATATTTTTTTTTAACTCTAGTGTACATATATACGTATAGTATAAATGTGTTCCTTAGACTTACGCGAATGTTACTCATTGAAAAAAAACTAATAATCACGGATTTTGTTGCAGATTGAGTCCACCCTGTGGCTACGAAAGCTGTAAAGTAATCGAAACTTCGCGACGGGAAATTAAAAATGAAAAAAATAAACCGAGAACGCTTAAACTTTGTAAATTATAGTTTTATTTTATAAAAGTGTTTAGTAGTTTAATTAGGTGTATGTACTATGTATACATCACAATGAAAAAAATAAAATGACACATTGCCGATCTATGTTCTATACCACATCTATGACTGACACATAGCTTTATAAGACTTGTATCAAGTACGCAGCTTGAATAGTATGTGTGGATTAGCTTCTAGTGGTAAGATTTTGGTTTTATTGGATATTGCCATCTAAAACACCATCAAATAATTCTGTAAAACTGATAGTATCCTACGAAACTGTATTCGGTTCGTGCCCCAGCTTATGTATATCCGGTTTCAATGAGGCCAAAAGGCCAAAATTTGGTCGTGTCGATAGGTGAACCAAAGAAAATCCATGCTCTATGCTCATTCTTCATGGGACTATACAGGATAACCATGCTTCTCCTGTAGATACAGCAGTGAAAATAAGTTACCACCACAAGTATTGAAAGAAGACAGAAAGAAAACAATTTTTTTGGACACGATTATAGCATCACACATACAGCACAAGTGAAATGTGTAGAATAATAATAAAAACAACAGAATAAAAACAAAAGGAGACAATAAAAAATAAACGTATATAAACATACGTATATGCAAATGTGTCAAAGGGATGTCAGTATGTTATTACATTGTAACCATATTGTGGTTATTTAATTATGGCTCTACAAATCCCGTCGAGCCACTACCTTTAATTTATTATTTTAAGCTTGATTAAAATACGGCCAATATTATGTCATATTGCCAACACCTACAAAAACGTATATTTATAAAACAATAACTGTCAGTTTTTTAACAACGTGTCCACTTCATTAAGCCTCAACACACGGCTCTTATGCAGATTTTATTGGACAGTGCAATTTATACAAATGAAATGTTTTTAAATGCGAGTAATGCACGTTAAATGATCTCGAGATTGCCCAACCCGACACGTAATCTTTGACCTTTGGTTAAACTTACAGTTGTGTGCCTTCGTTTCATAACCTTAATTTGAGAACATACCTGGAACAAACAGAATTGTTTTAATTAGTTGGATATATATTTTTATATTGAATTAATCAGCCAGCCATAGGAAAGCTGTCGACTTAACATCGCCATATCAGAAGGAGTTTAATATTATTGACAATTTAGCAGTAGCCGAATCCAAGATCGATCCTAGCTCAGATAAGTAACTTTTCTAAGGCTTGACTGCAACACAGACTTACGCAGAACTTCAGTCGATTTTCTGCGATACAAGAGTAACACCGTCTTCGTCAAAAATAATTAGAATAAAGAATAGTTCTACCACATTACATGCAAAAAGAAGGATAAATGTAAAGAAACACGTTATTAATATATTTTTAAATACCTTCTTTACCACCCAAATGAGATAGATTGATGAAAAACTGCCAATTTCCATACCCGTAACAATAAAATGGTATTCATAATTCACATGTATTCTACCAATAACGGGTATTTAAATCGTTTTAGCATTCTAACGATACTAATAAATTACTTAATACCCTTTTCAACCTTTTATCCGATTGGAGCACATAAAATAAATGTAGATTTTTTTATCAAAGGTACTTTATTTTTGTTTGTTAACATTTTTCGGGTCTTCGTTTCTACTTTTTTAATGGCACAAACGAATTTACATCGGGATTAGCGGCCACGTACAAAAAAGGTAATGTGTTTATAAGCATCTTCCCATTATTTAAAAACAGAATGCTGTTTGTCTTAATGCGAATCGCGCAGAAAAATATCGTTCCCTCAATGCGGCTATTTTTGTAATCTGTTTGCAAAAAAATGACTGTTTTTGAGAATTTTCCTATGGAATATATTGTATAATATATTGATTACATCATTGAGCTAGCGAATTAAAACTGCTGTCTCACAATTATATCGAATGTGAAGTAACACTTTTCCTATCACGTACTGAAAGAACAATAATAATTGACCATGGCTCAAAGAATCGTTTCCTAAGATATTTCCCCTTTTTTCAATTTAATCGAAAATGTATCTCTCGGTTCTGATAATAAATAAAAATAAACACACCCAACATTCACATACATAGTCCTAACCCCACCCTAAGATCGAGTCTTGTATCGAGGATGTCAGAAACTACGAGAGACTGGTTTCACTGGTGGTAGGTCTCTCATATGTGAGAAGCCATCTGGGTAGGTACCACCGCAATGTCTATTTCTCCCGTGAAACAACACTGCTTAAATGCACTGTTGTGTTTCGGATTGAAGGACATTGTAGCCAGAGCAACTACTGGACATATTGAGACTTAACATCTTATGTCTCAGGATGCGAGCGCAGTGGAATATTGCTACTGTTCATGAGCGGTCGTATCGCTTACCATCAGGCGAACGGCTTGCTCGTCTCGCCATTCAATGCAATAAAAATAAAAAAAAAAAAATAAAAAAAAAAGGCTTCGGTCACACAAACACCCAGACCCGTTACAAACACACACAATCAAAAAACTTTAAGTAGTTACTTTCGCACCATAAACCTTTTCTTTTCCGATTTCATCCCTACCTTCATTAACATCAGGCCCAACTCATTAATCCAAGCCTTAACATTGTATAACAATAAAATAAACGTAATCTCTATCTTGACAAAAAACATGAGCTGCCCACGTTAATAACACACATTTCCAGCGCAAAGGTCATTTACAATACGAATGAATTTCGTACAAAAATCACTTACAGCGACCGATATGGCGGCGTTACATAAAACACAATCAATGCACAGTAATATAAACGATTTCTTTTGGCGACTTTAAGGGCATTCGAATTATTTCATTCCTTAAACGTACATAATCTGGCATTTTGTCGAGCATTGTTCACAAAAAAATCCACACCAAGTGGAATTTGCTTTTAGTGTTGGTATTTAAGTTAAAAACATCGGATATTTAGTTACATGAACGCTTTGAGCATGAAGTGAAAATAATAGAACAAGATGATTAATAATTGACGAG
Source organism: Hyles vespertilio (assembly GCA_009982885.2). NCBI lineage: Eukaryota > Metazoa > Arthropoda > Insecta > Lepidoptera > Sphingidae > Hyles > Hyles vespertilio. The sequence continues at coordinate 83,713 of WUWR02000161.1, read as the reverse complement.
TCAAAATATAAAGGCAACAAAATAAATCTGTAAAATCTATTTCACTTTCATATGTCTTGGATTTGAGAAAACAGAGCTAAATTGCAGCAGCGCATACGAAACAGAGCTAACAAATTATCTACTTACCGAATGTAGTTAAACAGTCATATTCCTTAGTTGACAACATCAAAACATCGCAATCAAATGTCAGAGCGTATAAAAACCGTGTCCCCCGAGCCCGTAGCAAGCCGTTGACCCCGATGCTAATTCGCGTATACCTGCCGGCTAAGTGTTTCATATGCAAATGTTTCGCCTCTTCCCGCTTTCAGCCGGCTTGCTATCCAATTACTCCGGCTTTTATTTGTCCATTGAAAACAGGTGATCGATCCGACGGCAGACGATGAAGTAATCTGCTTTTATTGAACCTCTGCATTACCAATGATCGTAAATACACATCGGATTTTGTGAAAGCCCGTACAGTTTGTGTAAAATTACATTGAGAGAATTAATTTGCTTTTTATTTGGCCCGCTCGCGGCCTGCTTGCTGTTGCCATAAACTGAAAAACCCGTTGTGGCGTTGATGATGAACATCTTGATATTAGCTGTGAGTGTACAAATGCGTACATAAAGATAGCAGCTATAACTGGGAATTTCTCAAAATCTCAAACTGAAACGTTTTGTAATACGGTGTTGAAAATAAAATTTACTAAATTACAATGCATAGCATCTTGTCAGTTTCCTGTGCCGGGTGTTAGTCGCAGTTTAAGTTCTGGGACGTATATTTTTTTTATTTCACGTTTTTAATACACATTCGGCTTGAGTGTTAACGCACATTACATTATACATAGTACAATAAAGTGTAATAAAATAAATAAATACGAGTACATATTTGCAAAATGCACCACGAATTAACAATTCCTACTATTACATAAAATTTACATTTAATTTAATTTTGCCGACAGCACTGCAGATCCGTTATCAATCCAAATTCCGTCAATCGCCCTACAAACACAGAAAAACCGAAATACAATCAGAAAACAAGGCGAAAAAACATAGATGATAGTGCGGTGCCGACGCGTCTGCGTGCGTCGTCAATATTTGCCTTCGCATTGTGCAACGCGGCGCAAGCCCGGCTTGATTGATCGACCCGCTTTATCTCAGCGATAACGTGGAATACTTTTAACGTGTTGTGTATAGTGTACTTATTAAGCAACGTGTGATAGCAGGTGGCTTGGTGCGTCTTTCAGTCGAATTTTTCCGTTCATCAAATTTTAGTTGTACCTATAATTTAAAATGTAAATAATAATCTAATAGAATATTGAAATCATACCTGATTCTTTTATACAAGAATCTAAATATTTTTTTTACCGTTTTGAATCGTAGTAGTAACACAAAAAAGTCTTAAGTGATGACATATCGACTTCTCAAAGCTTCCAAATTACATCGATCCATATTAAATAGATAAACATGAGCTCAACACTACATAACCAGGGAGACCACAAAAAAATCCACCGAAGCGTCCACAAAAAAGGCATTAAACTCAAATAAATATAAAAATCCGCACGTGTTTTCCATTCGGACCGGAACTCTTGACCCCGGCAGGCTTAACGGCCCTGGTTCAGGGGTAGGTGGGCACTTAACACGCTCCAGACAGAATAAAAGTGGTAAAAACTAGCCCAAGGCCGGAGAAAAACTCTAGGTTTTTCATGAGAACGTTCCTTCGCCTTGAAAACTGTCGTGAGCAGAAGTTTGATGCGATGTGGTTGCGAAACGTGGAATGACTTGAAAGAAATAAAATGGCTGTCTTCATTTTGATTGATGTCTTTTGTTTAGCTCTCTACATCACATTTTTAATAGTCTCAACTTATTGTCATGTTATTCTATGAAATGAAAAATATTTACCAAAAAAAATACACTATTAAATTAAATCTTAGCGCAGCATTAATTAAAACCTTTTAAAAAATACTCGAGGCAATACTAATTATACTTGTACTCATCGTCTTCCATAAAATTACAAAGACTTTTAAGAAATCCGGAAAAATAGCTATATAAACAGAATCCTAAGGCAATAAAATTCCAAAAAAGTACAATTAAAGTACATTAATCCCCCAATTGAAACACAAAAGTAAATTCAAAGTAATTCGCGTTTCCGAATTGATAAGTTGTAACATCAACATTAAACGCTGACAATTAACACGGCCCGACAGATTTAATCGGGGGCAATTGAAAATAAACTGCACTAGTAATCGCCTGTGACTCCGCTCGGTGTTTACGATGATTTCCACGGAAACTGGGAGTATAAACATTGTAAATGTTAAACCAGATCGCTATGCTGTAGCTATTTTAATTAAACTCACTCGGTCATTAAATCGTAGTCTTCGCTTGCGTCACACTTTTTGACCTAATCCCGTATTAATTGGGAAACAGTCTTAATCTTGGCTGCTTGTGTTTTCGACGCTAATGTTCGCCTGATTGTTTCCTGAAAACAGCTTTCATAGCTGTCGAGTTTTGGTTCTTGTATCTGAATACGCTTAGCACAATTATGGCTTATTTTTTATGGTACGACAGCAGTTCCATAACTTGAATATTTATTTATAAGAGTACAACCCAGGTAAAGTAACTGAGACAAACATCCAATGAGTTCAAATACTATTGGGATACAACAGAAGAGGGCTGTGCTAAGCAGCTCTTTAGGATGATACAAACTCCGTAATTCATGAACTCAAAAAGCTGTAAGAAAATCTCTACAAAAACATTCACTGCGGGTAGGTCTCTCATGTGTGAGAGGTAGGTAACTACCACCGCATTATTTGCTTCTCCCGCCACACAGCAGAGTAAATGCACTCTTGTGTTTCGGATTAAAGGACATCGTAGCCAGAATAACTATTGGACATCTTTGATCATTGCTTTGTAATGTAAGGTGTGGTTTGGTTTTGCTACTGTTTACGAGCGCTCATATCACTTACCATCAGGTGAACGGCATGCTCTTCTCGGCATTCATTGCAGTAAAAAAAGACACACACATACAAACAACTCATCAGCAATCATACAGATGAAGCTGTAGACGTATAGGTATCGTGTCGTTGTCGTGTCGCGTCCGCGTCGGTTCCGTCTCATTTGACACAAAAACTCGGGTAACTCGATACAAAGATTCCCGCGGCGGCTAATTGGCCATCGCTCCCGGTGTAACATTACAGATGTAGGGTGTCTACGCTTTTTACTATTGTGGTTTATTAATTTTTAAGAATTCCAGCATAAACATCTGCTTATATCAACAGGATATTTTTTCCACCAATTAAATGCAAATATAACAGCAAATTTATAAAATGATTAAATAATTGAGCATTGACAATATTGTCAGCGATCAAATGCAAATTTAAAGTTTAGTTAATTTAATAATTTAAAGCATTGGCAAAAGTTTATGATAATGCGTTCGAACATTTGGATTTTATACGGTGAAAGTAAACAATTATATTTTGTTATAAGTAGTCTATAAATATTAACTATTAGTAGTCATAGTTTTTTATCTTCCTAGATTTATTCAAACGCGATGCAATCCACTCCAATGAAAATAACGAAATCCTCATTAACTTAGTCCACAATTTCATTTATATAAATTCCAATATATTCAGTACCTATAAAATAATTAATTTTAATGTTTACGAAGACTTTCCAATAAAAATAAAAATAATGAGAGTCACCGTACAAGGCGACAGCGGCGCGGCTATTTTGGACAATTTTATTTACATATTTTAACGCTCAATTGATAGGGGTTGATCAAATTAGGGATGAAATGCGCTCGCCTGTGGTAATACGTCGCTTTATAACGTTATTACTTAAAAGAAAATTAGGGTTTCATATTATTTTGATATCCCAAATAATAACATCAAGATAATACGATAAATATTATTTTAATGGAATATTTAAATCGTCATTAGCATAATTACGGCATCCACTTCTAGATATTGGTCTACCTAATAGTGATGCACTAACTAAGATCTCTGGTCTTGCATTAATTTCCGTCCAACTACTCGGTAAAGATCGTCACACCATATACCCTGAGAACAATCTACGCTTTTACCGAAGACTAAAAAATAAAGACAGGCAGGCAATTCCGAATATGAAATGAAAATGGAATCATTTAAAAAAATAAAAGCGTACCAGAGAAAAAATTAAAACATTTCTAATACCGTGTGCGTCGCACAGCAATTAATTAAAACATGGCGGAGAAATGTTCTCAATACGACAAAATGGCTGCTTAATTTTTAATTGCCGGTCACGAAAAAACCGGCCCGAAGATCGCACCGTGTGTCGGCCGACAATTAAAATGATTTCGTACGTCGAACTTTTAATTTTTTATCAATGTTACGAGGGAATCCGGAATGGCACTGAGTTATTCGTTATTTTTATGCGTAACAAGGAACGCAAAGTCGTAACAAATAACAATGTCGGCGAAATGAAAATCATTGTTTATGCTTGCCAAAGATAATAAACATTGCGGTAACAGCGGTGAAAAGGTCAAATAATTCGGGCCTAGCATAATTCAACTGTACATTTTTGCGTAAATCGGAACGCAGCGTGGAATAAATTAAAACTAAAAAAGGCTGTTTGAATTTTTCATACATAATGAACTGTCTATTCTTTACATCACTAGATATATGTATTTGCTTTCAATGGCGTACATCGTATAATCTGATAAAGAGTTATTATGTATATAGATTATAGAGGATTAAATATTCTATACCTCAATCGGTGGCTGTTGGAGACATAATATGTTCTATAAAAGACGCTTATATCAAACAGTGGACATGGATGGGCTGATGATAATAATATCTCAATCACCGTCACCTCTGTAGATTTTACAAATTAGTTGCATCGTCGAACGGTCGATATGAAACCTAGCCACACTTACGTTTAGTCTATTTCATGGACATGGACTATTTAATGAAAAATTTGTATATAGGGTTACTACATTGTAGCCAGAGTAACTACTGGACATATTGAGACAACATCTTTTGTTTCAAGATGGCGAGCGCAGTGGAATGCCAATCATCGCTTTTTAACTCATGGTGTTTGATTTTGCTACTCTCCACGAGCATGGCATCATGCCACCTTTCATTGCAATTAAAAAAATCCTTACTAATATTATAAAGGTGAAAGTTTGTATGTATGTATGGATGTTTGTTACTCTTTCATGAAAAAACGGCTCAACAGATTTTGATTAAATTTGGTATAGTGATAGCTGACACCCTGGATTAACACATAGGCTACTTTTTATCCCGAAAAATGTAGTGTTCCCGTGGGATGAGTCAGGAAACCAAATATACATATTTTCTACTCTTTCAAATTCAAATTGTTGGCACGGGATGTCCTCTCCTACGGAAGGGAAATATAGTCGACGGCACGCGGGAAATATAGTTAGTAGACACGCGAAATAATATGTTCTTGATGTGGATTGGACTCAAAAACTATCTGCACCCGGGCGAAGCCGGGCCCGACAGCTAGTATATTATAATGCAATCCATCGGGCGATCGGCATGCTTGTCTCGTCATTCATTGCAATTTAATAATAATAGATAAATATTTGTATTGTTTGTTATGACAACAAACAATTCTAAATAGTTTGGAATACAACGATAAAAACCCTGTACATCGTCTCGCGAAAACGGAAAGATGAGATAGACAAACAAAGGGGTTCTTCCCAAAACATTCACTTGTATAAAGAAAAAACATTTGACATGTTTTTATGGACCGTTCTGCAAATATAAGCCATAGATAAACTATTATATTTTTTGTGTCGTTGTTGTTGCAAATAGACTCTCTAGATATCTGAATTGTGAAAACAATGTAAAAAGTAGGCTATATTCAAACTACGCTTTTCTTTTACTCTTCTATGAGGAAAGTCTATCGTGTTATTACAAATTACTACATTTTACACACTGATAAAGAATATGCGTAAATATTCTTAACCATGATAGTATTAAGAATGTTCATATATTTTTTTAATAATTTACATAAAACATACTAAGTACATCATTCTAGTTTACTTTTACTACAACTCGTAACAGGGGAAATGATCCCGTGGGAATATAACTAACGAGGATAGCTATAATAATAAAAAGGCAAAGTAGTTAGCAAAGGTAAATTAATTTACAAATGGACAAAAAAGAGATTCATACTAAAAAAAAGGATAAACATATTTCCGTTTTTAAAAGGCATATCTAGATATAATCATTATTTACTTGTCTTTTTTTTTAAATTCTGGCCCGGCATAATGATCTTACTGCACCTGATGGTAAGCGCAAATGCCGTCCAGGCAGAGTATCAATTGGCATCAGACGGCAGACCCATGCCAATAGATACAATTATGCCGGCCTGCTAAGATGCCTCTTCACACTACGGCGGAAGGACCCAGGATTATAGGAAGGAGGGAACACGCGTGACGGCAAACAATTCCACAGCCTGCACAAAAAAGAATTTAAGAACCTTTTGGTTCGCGCCGGGATGGTGACCATCAAGCTATGGCTTCATAAAACAGCACGCGTGGTTCGGGTTAGGAATGGAGAGGAGGGGATCAAGTTGAACAATTCTTCAGAGCAAACTTACTTACTTATATTCTATACTATACCTAAAATTAAATATTCAATAGTACTAAGCAAACCCCGACGCAGCACAATCAACAATGCCGAAACGGCGCGGCGCCTCAAGAAATTCCATTTAAATAAATCACTTAACCTCAAACTCGACTTTGTGCAGCAATTTGACATCAAAAATAATTCAAGGATGTAGATTTTAACAAGCCAGAACTCGCTTTAAAAACACAAAGGCAAGAAAACGGGCCTCATTAAGGCGATGCTACAAAAAGCCACCGTTCAAAGAATCCGGTAAGCAAACATCAAAACTATTTCATCTGCCACAACACATGGAACTCACGGCCCAATTATAATAATGGATATTATTTTTACGACTCGTCCTAATGCCGACTGACATTCACCGTTTCCTTCGGGCGGGGAAATGAAAGCAAGATGGCGCTGAACGAGACACGAAATGCCCGCCCGTCACCGATTGTTGAAGGTGTAATTGTCTAGTGTGTTTCTAGTTTTTTTTTCTTAATTTAATATTAGTATTGGAGGTGTTAGTTTTGAGACGTGAATTGATTCGATCAAAACAGGTTTTATTTTATCTGTTTTTTTTTTTACTTTCAGACTAACGACATTTTGCACAATAGAGAACATATAATTACAGAGAGATCTAGTCAAGATAGATTGATCTATGTACATAACGATTTGAAATCCTTGACTAAGAGCTTAGAGGCTTTGTATTTTCCTGCTTTCTTATTATATTTCAATGGTGTCAGCATGATATATTATTTTTTATAGAGTCAGCCTTTTTTTGCTTACGATTTTATGTTCAAACAGCCTGCTTGCCCATGCTATTTCAAGAGAGGTCTAAAATTTTTTTAGAAAAAATTACGGTCTCTTTATAATTCATTATTTATTAAAACACAAGCGGTATAGTATATTTCGATGGAAAATTAAGAAACGGGCACAGGCATTCGCTTACAAACAATGCAAGAAAAATAACTTGAGTACAAAAACTAGGACATTGTAACAAAGACGCGTATAATTCTCCAGGGAAAAACAATTTGTAAATGGACCGGCTTCGTATTGGCACAAAACATATTTGCGACATGAATTAGACCAAAAATTGCTCCGGATATTTTTTGAGACTATTTGTTTATTCTTTATTGCACGTAAAGAAAACTATAGCAGCTGAGAACGATAGAAAACGACTAACATTTTTTATTGTTGGCAACTCATTTTTATGCGTTTTATTTGCCATTTGTTATTTATATATTTTGCTTTCTTTTATGTTAATTTAAATATATGAAGTACACCGGCCCGAGCATGTAACCTATACTGTACTGTATCAGTCCATTACCTCACATTTCAGGGAACGGGCCTCCTCTACAATGGAGAGTACTATTGAGAGCGGTTAGAACATATAGTCCACCACGCTGGCCTAATGCAGGTTGGCAACGTATTTAATGTCCATATATAATTCCTATCTGGATCAGCCCACATACGTCCCACTGCAGGGCACGGGCCTACTCTACAATCGAGAGTACGATTAAGAGTGGTTAGGCCATATAGTCCACCACGCTGGCCTAGTGCGGGTTGGCGGACTTACATACCATATAAATTCTTATGAATCGCTATGGTATGCAGGTTTCCTCACGATGTTTTCCTTCACCGTTTTAGTGCGTGGTGATTGACTATCAATTGACTATCGAAGTGCGTGGTGGCCTGTTGGTAAACGGACCAGACGCGGCTGCCAACATGTTCACGGTGGTCGCGGGTTCAAATCCCAGGGCACACCTCTGACTTTTCGGAGTCATGTGTGTATATAATTCCTATACAAATAAATAATTACAACTAATGCCTATCTGACATTCATATAGAATTCCTATACAACTAAAGATTTAGAACTTGTGCTTTTTAAATACCGTTCCCACGATTTAAGAAGTGCGATAGGTTACCCGCTCTCCTAAAGCTGCGTGAAAGATGGCATCATTCCGTTTTAAACTGTGAGTAGTCGCCATCCATTCTGCGACCATATGTGGCTTTATCGGCTCATTAATTTTCGGGACAGTGTGCTAAAAGCTGCAAACTGAGAATCTGTACGTATTTTTTTAGTGTGCAAAATTATTTTTTTATTCAGTCTTTCGACTCGAGAGTATAAGTTTCATGAAATCATATTATTATTTATATAAGATAAATTTTCAGTTGCAATGTATGCAACTCATGGCGTTTAATATACATAATGGAGTTACCAATCTATTGAAAGTGTTGTATATGGGTTGGTAGAGAAAGGGTTACCTTTGGCAATTTAATCGTTTTTCTGTTGCTATGATTGCCGAGACGATAATGCCATTCGCCTGATGGTAAGCGATACAACCCCTCATGGACAGTAGCAAAACCAAACAGCACTGTGAAACAAAGCAGTAATTGCCATTCCACTACGCTCGCCATCCTGAGACATAAGATGTTGAGTCTCAATATATCAAGTAGTTACTCTGGCTGCAATGTCCTTCAAACCGGAACACAACAGTGCATTTAAACCGATTTTTGGCGGGAGAAAGAGACATTGCGGTGGTACCTACAAAGGCGGCCTCTCACATATGAGAGACTTACTACCAGGAAAATACCATATGAAATTAAAACCAGACGAATTTCCAGTGTGCCTACTACCCAGATGAGTACAATCGGGCAAATATAGTATATAGTAAATACATAATATTGCATCGACAGTGGTGTACGATACCCTGCGACCCGCGAATGTCGACGCACCGAGACGGCGGGCGGCGCGTGCGAGTCAATCAATCGTTTTGACAGGCGCGTCCTCTTGTACCCACAGACTGTTGTATGCTAATCCCGAATATTATAAACATGTCTGTGTGTTTGTTTGATAGAATTGTTTATCCTGTTTTGGTTCGTAACGGAAGGATACTGACAAACAGACGTGTAAAAACACCCACGGCCACACCTCTGTTACAGTGGCCTGGTAAAGGACATAGATTACTGTTTCGTGGAGTTTTTCTTTATTACTAAATTCGCACGATAAGAGGAAAATGGCTGCGAAAATTCATTTGAAATTTGCACATTGACACAAGCAGAGTAGTCGTAGGTAGTTAGTAGGTAATTAGATATCCTCTTTTTTAAATTCGGCTCTTATACAGACCAGGGGCGGAGAACGATGTAAAAAATATATTTCTTTACACGTTGACGAGGAAGGAATGTATGCAAAAAATCCAACCACAAGGTGATCAGACGACCTGGTAAAGGTCGCGGGACGTCGCTGGATGCAGGCTGCCTCCAACAGGTCACTTTGGAAATCAACCTATATTCAGCAGTGAACTTCCTTAGGCTGATTGACGGATGGATGGAGCAAGGTAACCAAGGTAAATCCGGGTGTATCTCTAATAGTGAACAAGGTGTGTTTGTAATAATATTTTAGTAGAGAAATCATTGTGAAGTGGAAGGGACCGAGTAGTTGTAGGCAGGTCTTGACTGTCAAAATGTCAACTGTACATGGTTTTAGATGTCAGCATTATGACTGGTTATTTCAACCGTTATCTATTACATTTTTTTGAAAATAGATCAAGCCTCTTAGTTTATGACAATCATCATCATCATCATCATATCAGCCACAGGAAGTCCACTGCTGAACATAGGCCTCCCCCAATGATCTCCACAATGACCTGTTGGAAGCGGCCTGCATCCAGCGACTTCCTGCGACCTTAGTCAGATCGTCCGTCCACCTTGTAGGCGGGCGTCCAACACTTCGCTTGCCTGTACGTGGCCTCCACTCGAGAACCTTTCGGCCCCAACGGCCATCGGTTCTACGAGCTATGTGCCCGGCCCACTGCCACTTCAACTTGCCAATCCTATGGGCTATGTCGGTAACCTTGGATCTCCTACGGATCTCCTCATTTCTGATTCGATCTCGTAGGGAAACACCGAGCATAGCCCGCTCCATGGCTCGTTGAGTGACTTTGAGCCTTTTAATGAGGCACACAGTGAGAGGCCACGTCTCGGTGCCGTATGTCATCACTGGTAACACACAACTATCGAAGACTTTCGATTTTAGGCACTGAGGTATTTTGGACGAGAAGACGTCGCGAAGTTTCCCGAACGCTGCCCAACCGAGTTGGATTCGCCGATTGACCTCTCTCTCGAAGTTGGACCTGCCTAACCGGACCACTTGTCCTAAATAGACATATTCGTCTACAATTTCGAGAGTCGAGCCCCCAACTCCAATGGGGGTGGGCACAACATGGATATTCGACATGATCTTCGTTTTATCCATGTTCATTTTAAGACCCACCTGTTGGGAAACTCGATTAAGGTCTTCGAGCATAGTGCTAAGGTCTTCCAGCGATTCTGCCAAGACTACAATATCGTCGGCAAATCGAAGGTGAGTAATATACTCGCCGTTTGTTAATTTATGACAATGTTATAAATTAACAAAGAAGAAACCCTACCGCAGCTGCTATAAAATCATCAACAATTTCAACAATCGTACATTTACAATTAAACTGCCCTCCATCAATTAATTTAATTAACAGCACCAATGAACAGAAACAAAAAGATACGCATAAAGAGCGTGGCAACACGGACACACTGACGCCAAGGACGGCGAACACATGCACTGATTACAGTTCACACGATCACAGCGCTAACTAGTTTAATCACCATAAACGAGCAAAGTTAAACACTCAGATGAAGGACGCAGTGAGAATTATTAATTCTTTTTTCATTGTTACACGTGGCAAGTGTATTTAGTTTTCGTGAAATAACGTAATTGTCTTTTTATTCGGCTTTAGTTTTGTCATGGCATTAATCATGAGCTGTGCTTTTTTAAAATTCTGGGTTGCACTATATTTTCTACGAATGAATGCACGTATGTATATCTGTAAAGTTTGACTGATTATTTAAACATCATGCATGTAGTTGCAATATCGTACTTAAATATGATCTTACATAATTTGATGTAAAATCATATCAAAGCAAACAGAACAAGTGAATGAAAAAAAAACCTGCAGCCTTGCCATGACCGTTGTTTAAGCGATTCAATTCCGATGTAGTTCAATTTAGGTTATCATTTTGTTTCATACCACGACCATGTTTATACTGAATCGCAAGTGAGTCGCAAACTAACCAAATGAGTGAACGCAAAACTCTACGATCTGTAATGCTAGCAAGAGATAGCGCTATACAATAATCATATTTTTGTTTCTTTCTCACCGGACTTGTTAGCAGCGTTCTGAAACTCAATCGTGAAAAAGTTACGATAATTTTTACGATTGATAATAATTTGTATTATTGTACGATGTATTAAATTTGGCTAAGATTTATTTAAATGTGAATGTTACAGATTGACATTAAATAGTATTTAGCTGACGTTATATCAATTTACATTAAGTTTAATTGATTACAATTTGTTACATGCGCATTAACTTGCAGAAGTGCGTGTCAAACTTATGAACGTTTCTCTAGAATTATGTTTATATGAAATTCAAGATTGTAAACATTCTCAGAACGCGGCTGTTTTGATTATTAAGCTGAAGGGATATTTAATAGTTTTATTTTATTAATTTGTGGCGGTTGCAATACGCCAACTTAGATATAGCTTTTAAAGCGGTTGCAATACGCCAACTTATATTTAGCTTTTAAAATAACACGCTTATTAGTTGTAATTTGAACATTATTTAAACACGCATTTCATTTTAAAATATGACTGCAGATGTTTAACCATAAAACATCTGCGAGTCGTTTTATTTAAGTAAGAATTGTTGTGTACCTTATTGTATAATATTAGTTAAAAAGATGCTGTTCTAAATTATTGTTTCCTAATTGTAATGACCCGTTCATGCCGGGGCAATAAAACTGTATTATTATAGTTAAGTTCTTTAGTGGCGGTAATCCTTTGCAACAAATTTATGTTTTTTAGACAATAGTACACATGTTTGGGTAAACCTTTCTGTTTGGACAATAGCCCAGATGTTTGGGCCGACCTTAATTTTAGTTGAAAGGATAGACCCTATTTTATGGCTTAAATATATTTTCTGGAAGATTTATCCCCACCGATCCTCATTCGGGTAGTCCTATAAAAGGGTCGGTTTATTTGGATGAAAAAGACAGTCTGCCATCTCTCGTCACGAGCACCTCTCGCTCCGAGTCGCATAATTATAATTTTACTCTGTCTGTGAATGTATTAAGTGTTAATTTACAAAATATACAATAGTTAGTTCCTGGAAGTGAGTGCTTATTCTAATACCTACACTTATAACCACCAAAAACTTACTTAAATATTACTTTGAAAATCTCTTATTACTGGTTTAGTGGTCTCTCATATGTGGCCGCCTGAGTAGGAATCACCGCAATGTCTTTTCTTCCACCAAACAGAAGTGTAAATGCACTGTTGTATTTCGAACTAAACTACATTGTAGCCTGAGTAGCATCTTATGTCTCAGGTTGACAAGCGCAGTGGAATACAAAGCATTGCTTTGTAATTGCTGTTCATGAGTTCATTATGCGACGTCTTAAGTATTAAATATAAATTCTGCTAATACAATGCACCTCACTCAGGAATATACCTTCGTCATGAATTAATTTTACTGAAATAACCATGAAATAACTCATTTATTCAGAAACTATTCAGTTTCGGTAGTAAATAAAGGAACTTTTATTGAGTCGCAAGTTTTGACAGATATGCGACTCAGTTGAGGTCTTGAAGTTCAGTCATGGTACGAATTGAATGAATGACAACGCGACTTGCGAACGATTTGCTATTCAGTTTAGGCGGTAACGTTATTTGATCGGCTAAACAATGTCATGGTACGATAACGCGACGCGGTTCAGAATAGGTCCTAAATTGAGTCGCATTAAGAGCTCATGGTAAGGCTACTGATCTGAAAGAAATTATCACAAGATATTTATTCGTTAGACACATTATTCGTCTTTGAAGAATTTGTATATATTCTTTCCTTCCAGCATTAGCCTATCTGTATCAGCCCATATACGTCCCACTGCAGGGCACGGGCCTCCTCTACAATCGACAGTACGATTGAGAGTGGTTAGGCCATATAGTCCACCACGCTGGCCTAGTGCGGGTTGGCGGACTTACATACCATAGAAATTTTTATAAAATAATTAGCCATTATTATAAAATTATTAGGCATTAGCCTATAGCCTGATGTAATTAATACACATTATAACGAGATTAAAGTAAGCACCTAATCAAGCGCAGTCAAATATCCCGCGACAAACCAGACAATAGCATTAATGTAATCCGGATTAGACTAGAGGGTCATGCCCTCACAACGTTATCAATGGGAGGGCATGTCACTCTTAATGTACGACATTCAACACTTGTACTACAAACCAAGTTTGATGATTGAGTAAATATAAGCTTAGAGGTACTTATTTCTGTTGAGTGGATGGTTTTCAAAGCTAAATTAAAATCCAGGATGGTATTGGACGTAGGGTGCTTCGAACAGATGGTGGCTTAAATGCTTCCAGACGACTAGGATTCTTAACATTAAGAAGTCTGACATTGATACCACTGACACAGGCTGTAATCAATAGTATTGTCGGTCTAGGGCATCTCAATAACCATCTTTTACTAGGATGTGCCCGGCTGCACGTTCACCTACTCTAAATATTTTTAAAGATACTGAAACAGCGTAAGCCAAAAACAATTGGTGTACAAAAATAATTCCACTCACAGGATATGAAGACGGTAGATACAATATAAATTAATTTAAATTGAATAGATTACAACACTCAAGTCCATTGAGTACGAGTCCGTTTACGAGTATTAATGGGCTATGAACACGACGCGCCGCCTCTATATATAGAGCCCTTGTAATGACTTGTGTTTCCTTCCACACAACGACACGGGAAACGAAAAACTTCTATGCTTGTGATTGATTTTATTATAAGATTTTTTAGTGCATTTTCACCTATTTTTGACCTTAGGAATGTACTATGTTCACCAACTTCTATTGATTAATATAATAATAAAAAATAAATCTCCCTTTTTACCTTTTTTAAAATTTAATTTATATTTTTGCAAATTTATCTTAATACGTATATCGCTCATTCAATAGAACATCGAAATATTTACAAAATGTATATTTTAATTGAAAACTCTTTTTAAAATTCTTGAATTTTCACACGAAGTTGTTATGAATTATATTTTATAGTCAAGTAACAAACATAAATTAATAAAAGAATTCATCAAAATGATTCATTTTTTTTTACAATCTCTTTCTTTTAAAACGTCATTATTCTTTATGATGAGCGATATACGTGATCTAGACTGCATGTATTATGCATATATTTGTTATGAATTATTAGAATAATTGTTATATAAACAATATTTATTTAAATATATTTATATTCCCGCCATACACTATTCCATTCCCTGCTTGGCAAGTTGTTCACTCAACACAACACTGAGTATCAGTGTATAATGAGTGGTATTTCCTCGGTTGAAATCGAGTTTGCACTATGAGTTCCTTGTATTCGGCCGCAGCTGATGGAACAATGCGCAGTTCGCATACAAATTAATACTTCAAATCCACGTTGGATTTTTACCGTGAGACCAAACGTCGCCCGTTCAACTTAATGAGCGAATATACGATGTTTCGCCGAGCGATGAATGCTAATTCGAAAATCGGCCATTTGAAGCGATCGTGTGTCACGTGTTGTGTAACTAATACAAAGTCGGTTTATTTGTTTTTTTTTTTTTTAGTAATTATTCATGGGCCTATACGAATGTGATAGTCAAAATATCTTGCAGAAAACCGAACTGATGCAACTCTTTTTTTCCTTTAAAATTTCAAAGCCACGATCCACATTTTTTGTGGATATTTAGTGGCAGCAATTTACCACCAGGTGAGCTGCTTGCATTGTGTATGTACTATAAGTACACTACAAAAAATAAATAATGTAGATTCGCAATAATTGTTAAACTGAGGTTTTAAAAATCAATATAAGCAATTGTAATACTCATGCTTGCTACTTTATACCCTCGGTGGATACATTAATACCGTAAATAAATTGACATTTTACAGTCACATTCAAGTTTTGATTATGACGGACAATAAAATGTAATCTAATCGAACAATTTACTGTTATTACCCACATAAAACATCTTGGGAAAGTTATTACTTGAATCCAGCTCATAGGTGAGGCTGACTTATTATTCTATCTGCTTAATAGTATCAAGACAATAGTAAACGAATATTTTTCTGCGTTTAAATGCGTCTTCGCATATCTTTGCTGAAATAATTTGATGTTTTTCAAATACCTAATTAATTAAAACAATAAATCAAAATAGAATTTATATACTTACGACAACTTGAAATACAGATTTGAAAATCAAAACACAATATTTCTAACCCTACTGCACAAATAGCTGCCCAACATTAGAGAATCAATGCGACCGTCCAGGGCACTCGCAACTTAACCCTCCAATAGTCTAATTTAAATTTCATATCACCTCGGGGTCGTTTCCGCCAAAACCAACACTTACGCGGGCACACTTACGCGGGCACTACGCGTGAACCGCGGTACATACTACCCAGCCCTATTGAAAATTCATACACGAATGTGCAACCGACGGGTTACCAAGCATGTCTTTACACTGCACTTGAATAATCAATTTTAATGCGACTCATTAAAGCGGAAATGTATAATGGCGTGTTTGATTGTAAAATAAATTTGCGTTATTCGATTGTTTTAATGTTATGTGGAGGAATTACGTTTATTCTTTGCACGTAATCTATTTAAAAGCTTCATAATAATCATATTCCATATTGTTTGTAAAACATTTTTGATGTGAGTTTATATATTTTAGACGGCTAATTAAGCCTGAACAATTATTGTTCCTCCTATTTCTATTAAGGGTAAGACATTCACCTCGTAAATGAGTGAGAGGTTTAAAACGAGATGTCTAAATAAGTTACTTTTTTATTCACACAATCTTATAACAAAGTGAACCCGTCTATACCAAATATAAATAACATCTTACTTTCTTCATACAATCGCACAAACACCTTTTTTCTTCGTGTCATTAATCATCCGATTTTTATCGGCGATTAAATCAATACAAACACTGGAGAGAAAGAAACAAACTGAAAATGCCACCATTCATTACAATACGTAGATAAGCAGAGAAACTTGCAAAAACAGTTGTTAATAATGATTAATGTTATTTCAAATGGATGACGGTGCAAATGTATTGTAAACAGACACACATGCGGTTTGTAAGATCTATTTTTTACATATTAAGACCTAGATTTGTTTGGACACAAAAAATATCTGGCCCGTAACACGGATGTCTTTGGCAAACAAAATTGTTGAAAGGAGATAGATAATATTACCTCTATTGGTTTATTCAATCAATATTAAAAGTTGACTCATTAGTACGTGAGATCCTGGTTTTGGTCTAATAATATTAGGTTACACTTAAAAAAAACTTCAAAAAAAATCATCAGCTTAATAATTTCACGTAACCCTTGTCGCATAAGTGGATATTTGCAATAAATACAAAAACCTTTTATTCGAGCCAAAAAATACGAAAATCGGATTCGCATACGACCCTAAATAACAATCTTATGTCTACAAAAATATTATTGTTTTGCGAAGCCTACAAGGTACCAAAAGAAGTTGAAGAGTATACGTATTAGGTTCCCGTACGGATTGCTACCATTGAACATGAAGAAAAAAATCGCTGATACGAGATCAATGCGTACCAAGATATAACAGGCAGACCTCACACAATTATTATATTCCCTACGAGACAGTTGTCCCGTTTATTATAGATTTATGACTTTTAGGCTATAATGTACTTTTTTTTGAGGCTCGGACTGCTTTGCACTTGTTGGTATGCGCAATACCGTCCAGATTAAGCATTTTCGACATCAGAGGTCTCATACCATTCGACAAAACGATGCCGGCCCACAAAGCTGTTTCTTTACGCTATGCCGGAAGAAACCAGGATTATATAAAAGAAGGCATGTGACTGTTAACCATTCCGTTGCATTGCAGTAACTTTGTTATGTACATATAAAATAAGAATACACCGAGATTACGCATACTAAATTACGTATGCAACAAATATTTATCTACCGATCAGAGTTTAGCATTTGTATGAGATTGGGTTGCGAAACAAAAGGAAACCGCACAATGTTGCTGCAACTAAATGAAATGCAGCGCAACGCAACAGAATTGTCATATCACGAATTGAACGATTCCTGATCCATCATAAATAGTGTACGACTGAATATCGATAAATGGCCGAAGTAGAGAGGTAAATAAACGCCGGAAAGTCAATTATTGATGTCTACAAGTATGTTAAAATATAAATGGTTAGGTATCTTATAATTATTATTACCTATATAAAAGACTTAACAAGATAATTTAAATTACTTTTCAAATTGCCACAATAATGTCAAATGTCAATTTATTTGCTCAAAATGATGACCACAACTTTAGTCTATTTTAGCCGAAAGTTTGGCCGAAGGTAATGTCTTGCCCGAAGTCGAAGGTTTATCCGAAAGATATTTTTATCGAAGCCGAATGTTCACTAAGACACTAAATCATAAAACAACCTGAAGCGGACGCATTACACTTGTATTGTATGACACAAGGAGATTGTGTAGGGATATCGTAAAACTCTGTTTAGAACCACGAACACGGACGTATATCAATATAGCACTAAAACTCGTATGATTATGTCTTATTTTGGCGTTTTATGAGAGGATATAATTTATTAGGATATAAATCATTGTGTCCTTAGTTCAAACACCGTTTAATTGGACTAGATTATAACAAAAATCTAGCTTAAATTATAGACCACACAAGTTTTAATACATTCAACTGTTAGAACGACAAAAATATTTACCCATTTTCAGCTAATAATAATCCATAATTTCACAGTACCTGGAATTAAAAAAAAACAATTTAATAAAATATGAAACAATTCAGACAGTACAGGACATAGGATCCATGATAATATGAGTGTAAACCATGAACATATGGTGGCATAGATGCTCTTCTAAGTAATGTGCAAACTTGCTTCACGGTTGATTTAACACATTATTATAGTAAATATCAATTACCAACGCCTCATTGGTCGCGCGATGGAGTGCATATATTGAGAACAACAAGTTTTATATTCTATTCACATTAAGTTAAATTTGTGAGTATTGAACACGTAAAAATTTTTAAAGATCTTTCGAATATGTATGAATCTTGGCGACATTAACTTTGGTAATTAAATATTCAAAAGCTATACCTTTTATACGGTGCAAAATAAAATCAAATAGCATAAAATACAAACCTTTAAAGAAATGGACCACAATTTGCACCCCTACCGGCATAAGTAAAACAAAAGTATACACCCAGTAGTTCCCACGGTACAACAAAAGCAATCAATCAAAAATAAACACCGCAATCACACGGCAAACAAAAGATTGTCGCCGACGCCGCGACCATGTGCACTCCTATTACTACCAACGCATTAAACCCCGAACGAGGGCTAATTCTTCGTGACGGCTCATTTACACCGTTCACTTGTAATGGCCACTTATCTGCCTGCAAGACGGGCAATCATTATGGATTTATGCGCGATAATAACTCGATCCTAGCCAGGATACGCCCACCCGGGTTATGTGGTCAGGCCCGACTGGAAACTGCATGCATAGGCCATGTGAAATAATGTTTAATTAGCCAGTTTCCCTCGACTACTTTGTTTTGTGCAATTTTTAGTTTAATTTCATGTCACCTCACACGTCAACACGTCGGATGCGACTATTTGCTCGTGTTTTTATCGTATCCTCAATTAGTATGTATGTTCTTATAGTTGCGGGTAATTTGAACGTAAATAGTAATTTATTCATTCTAAAAAAAAAAGTAAACAAAAATATAGAGGCACGGACTTGCAAGTTTCGTACGCACAAATGCTTAAAGCGAAAATATTCCCAACACTGAAAATAAAGTATAGAGGTCGATATATATTGTCATTGGCTTTATGTTATCTATCCCACTATTTATTTGTACTGTTAGTTTTCCATGTGGTATATAAATAAATGAATTCAGCATGACTCAGAAGTCCCAACTCAGCTGTTGTATACAATACCAATTTTCCACCACAGCCAGTACACTGGTATAATCGAAATCCAGTGGATAGTTACAACATCCGTTTGTAAGTTTTTTGTGAAATTGCAAAAAAAAATTAACTATCTATGGAGACTGGCCACTACACTATGGTCAACCATGCTTACAAATGACAAAATTTGAACATCACAATTTGGAAAGTTTTAAACACTCACAGAATATAACACCAACACATTTCCTATTGTGTCAAACGCATAAATTCCTATTCCAATATGAATCAACATTACGATTAAAATCATAGCATAATTCACACCTAATCACAATCATCTGGTAATTTATCCGTACACTCAAAACATTATGACAGTATACATCAAGTGTAACCCGTTGGCCTATCGTCAAACGGTGTGACTCATGCCCTCTGTCGTAACAGCCGTTGCAGGATTCTCTTCCTACGTAACGTGGTTAGTATTGAATGCGAATGTAATTTACTAGAATGCGTTTATATTGCGCCTGTTTATCGCTTGGGTTTAGTATCGTACTTTGGAGTAGGCTTTGATAGTCTTGAAATCGATTTTGTTGGAATTTCTTTAGTGCTTTTTGCTTTACCGGCCTTATTCATAGACAGTTTTAAAACCTATCTTAGTTATCCAATGTTTTGTCCCTTTCAAACAACTTTTCAGTTCAGTTTGAGCGAAGAAGACAAAAAATACGACAACTTAAGAGCGTATACACCTTGCGCGCAAAGTCAACTATAGGTATTTCTTCGTTAATTTCACGCACACATAAGCGACCAAAGCTGTGTGCGTAGAGCAGCCGCGTCGGCTCGCTATACAATCGGCTCAAACAACTTTGATCCGTGCGCTTCAAATATTCATTTGAAATGTAACTGTAATATAATATCATAAAAATATTTTATTTGCATTATAAGTAGACAAATATTACTGTGCAAGCAAAGAATAATACAAATTTAGATACTAATCATATTTTCGTTATTATTACATTGTTAAGTTGCATTCAAATCAGTGTTCAATCAGCAGATACTACGGACGTTTTATTAATAATTTCGTGTTCGAACACATAAATAGTGTTAGGGGCCTTACAACCCCTTACAATTACGAAATATATTGAATTTTATATTACAATACATAACATAATTTAGCCTCAGAATTAAATCCCATTATATTACCTGAAACACAATTTATACTCACTACAAAATCATTGTAGGGAATAATAATAATTAAATATTTTACTACCAAAGTACTAAGATGTGGTAATCGCAGTCCGCGCGTGGCTATTTTCACTACGCGCGGCAATAATCGAGTGCAGCCAGGCCGGAGCGACGAGCGATACGTCCTCCCTCTAGAAGGCCTTGCGGCGGTCTGATTTGATCCACGTCGGACAGCGTGTTTTATAGTGGTTTTTAAAATATTTGTAGAAAACATGAAAACTAATTTTGTTGAAATATAAAAATGGTAATTTATTGATAAGATGTTCTTCTATTATAATATGCAATGGCTATAAAAAATTATGTACGATAAGTTGGTGAAAAAAAATATGTTCTTGATGAGAGTTTCTGAATAATTTCGCATTGTTTAAATTTTTATTTTTCAGTAACTAAACACAAAAAGATTATTTTTCTCAGCAAAATCCCTCCATAAGGGTCTTATTAGTCTGATAATATTTTTATTTTCATCTTATATTTAGTGGTTTCGGATATCTTAAGCTTCTAAATTGCCATTTAAAGCCTAAATAACGAAACTTGTGTTCAGTAATCCTTATAGTACTCACAAATTATCCATCAATCTATAATGTTTTCCACCAAAATCCCTAGATGACAACCTTTTCTAAAGTTAGTATTAATTATTTTTCCTTTAAATTGTTTATTGGTGGCTATTAACTCATTTGAAAAGTCCTGTTTTTAAGCCAAAAAGCGCGTGCAGGGTATAAACGCTCTTAACAGCTTAATAGGATTTAAAACTGTCTATGAATAAGGTCATAAGTGCAAATATATTTTAACGTTTTTATATAATTTATACCTTACCTTACTATTTATATTTCAGAAGATAATTTTACATTAGTTTTGTTCTAAAACACTGCGCCGAGTTTTTTTCAATACAAAATTTATATTTTTCGTATACGAGTTTTCAAACTTTTTGTTTTCCATTTGTGAGAATGTAGGTCAGAACATAATATGCACCATAAAATGTACCAAAATATCGTGTATCCTTGTATTTAAATTGTATTAAACTGTTACTTTATTACATAAATGTTCCTCCTACACATTACAACGTCGGTGATATAAAATCGTAATTTATTGTTCACATGAAGAAATAATATTTTTAACGGCCGATTGAAATTAGCGTGGGTTTGTAGGCCACGAAAGTAAACTGTCAATACAAAAAATATGCGTCGCTCTCAAAATTTATATATACGAAGCGGCAGTAAAAATGCGATAATTGAAATGAAAGGATACTAAACTAGAAGGCACTTGACACTTGCTGTAATATCCTCATCTTCATTGAACCAGTTGCCATAGATGAAAAAATAATTCCCGGACCAGTTTCTATAGAAAAATAAGTATTGTATAATTCCTAGCTTGTGTCCAACCTATAAAAGAAAGAAACTACATCTAATCTAATTCAAGAAATAAGAAGTGTGTTTTGACAAATGGTATAAGATAACATAATTGTTAGTGATACAAAAGGACGATATCAACTACTGAATTTATACTCGAGCGATAAACATAATACGGAGCCTTCCACTTCATTAGCAGTATCTCAGCCGAGATTGTTTATTTAACGTCTTTGTCATTATGAGGTTGACAAATAACTACACCGTTTGAAAATACAAATAAAATTAAGTATTTAGAATTTGCAGCTTAATCTCTTTAAAACTTTGCCAATTAAGATGATATGGGACTGTATTTTGATCGCATGATGGGAGCAAAGCCTAACGTTAGTTTTAAATTCACTTCTAAATTGGATTTACCCCTAAAGGATTGATTTTTATCACGCTAGTGTATTTAGAGGCCATTGACACAATAAGTATATTCTTCTGATGGGTAGCGACTTTGTTCTGCCGAAACCCTGGCACTGAGAAGGTCCATGACTATCGGTAACCGCTTACTATCAGGTTGTTCGCTAGCTCATCTGCTTATAACAGCAATGAATAAAAGCCTTATCATTGACTGTATTTGGATTTAACTCTCATTTAAATGTGTGTCATATTGAGAATACATAACCCAACATATTCTCCGAACAAATCAGCGATAATCGGAAAAAAATCTCTCATCTCACGAACAAACTTCAAACCGTATCGAACATAACTTGCAAGAATTCGCGGACAGATAAATCTCAGAGACAAGCAGATTTACGACTGAATATACATACGACATCATCAAACTTATTTAACTGCCTATCACTTGTTAAGAGTTTTTCGACAATTTTTTTATGTCAAACTAAATCATGTCGAAGGAATTGGTGTACATAAAATTTATTGAGTACAATATTCGATTTATATTGCAAAATAGTTGCTTTTGTAATTTGAATACTAAGCTAGTTGATTTAGAGTTCATTTTCAATTAATGGTTATTACTAGTTATTTTTTTTGCTAATATATAGCTCCAATTTTGGCTGCTATACAAAACAAATAGATCAAGAACATTTTATGATGCTACAAACATTTCAGTTCAACAGGCTAGCGCTTTAGAGCACGTTGTGTGGCTAGACGGAACCTCACCAAACTGAACTCATGTTATTGAGAAGTTTTTGTTTCACCATTTTTGTAGTATATGTCATAGTGCCATCTTCCTGGGACAGTCAGACTTCAAGGGAATAAAATTTGGTTAGTCTTTACGGATTCCCAAATAATATACTTAATGCATTGTAATTCTTAGCGGACAGGACAAACTAGTGTCACCTGCTTCTTAATGATCCTAACAAAACCACCGAGATCACGACATAACATTTTATACAATGGCGAATATCTTCCAAAATATTAATTAACATCAATCAGATAATCTACTAAAGCATATTGAATTCGGATTAATAGCAGCCTTAATTCCGACAGAAATAGAAATCTTCATCAAGAAAGATTTTCATTAAGCGATAAAAGCATTTAATCAGACACAACACGACCTTTTCATAAATGGAAAACTAATCAAATATAATGTTTATGAAGAGGATTCCTTTGTGTATCAAGTTATTGTTCGTAATAATCACTAAATGAAATATCAAGTATCCACACAGACAGTTGAACGATCTCGTCGAGATTGATTCCAGAAACTTCCATCCAATTGAAAATATAAAATTTCCAGGCCCACTGAGGTACGCGGGTTTCAAGGAATTCTGTTCAAGACGCGCCGAGATTTTTATTGCGCTTAGCTATTGCAGTTCGTAAAGTATATTGTGCTGTAATCCTTTATAAGCAGTTGTTTTTTAGGTTTAATTAGTATCGTCTTATTGGAGTCTTTAACCTTAGCTATTGTAAAGGTTAAAGACTCCAATACTCCAAGCCGTGAGTGAGGTCTAGATTAGTCAATTTTTTTAAATGTCATATCAAATGCCAGGGTCTGGATTTTGCATCCAGCAAGTGGCAACTTATCTCATTAAAATAAAAGTATTATTTCTCGGCGTTTCGAGTACTTTACAGTTCAGAAATGTAAAAATTAAACCAAATCCGCGATAAAATCCGTAAATAATTATTTTATTTCAATGTGTAACATTCGCGTAAATCTAAGAAACCATGACACTAATCACAATTAAGGTTGGATAAAACAAGCACTACTATTACTTTTAGCTATTACTTCAGAGGTACTGTCAGCTAACATTTTCCTAAATTAGTAACATGCTTTATTACAGCACCATCTCAAATTAAAGATGTAAAACACGCGTCCGACTGCACATGGAATGTGTAAACAAGGTTATTTTTAACTGATGAGGGTAGATGCGTATTTGAAATTAAGGTAAACAAACAATATTTCAATGTTCTCACAAATATGGACGCGATTATATTTGGAATAATGAATGTGTTTATTTGTGTGTGGAGATAGGTTTTCTGTTTATACTTTTGAGCTTTATAGCCGCCGTGTAGCACGTTTTGTATTATTGATATTAATGTCACATTTCAGGATGAACTATTGCGGCATTTTTATGTTCACTGTTATTATTAACACCACCAAATTCGCTAATATTTTCATGATAAATATTTTACGCTATCTGGTAGCAAAACACATACCTGCCTCCGTCTCTCTGCCTTAAAGTCGACTACGAGAAAATGCCATTAGGCCCGCCTGCACTATACAAATTGTACAATTAAATAAAACAATTGATAAAATCATAACACGTTGTTCATTGTTCAATTCAGTCACTTGTTTATTATATGAAATCAATTAATTCATAATCGATTGTAATATTATTAGCATCAAATAATAATACCATCTGATGTTAATCTATTTCGGTTAGCGCCAAGTAAACCATTTGTCTAACAGGCCTCTGTGGGACAGAGCTTCAAAGATATATCTAAATTGACATTCACGGACATTGCTGAGGCATTATTACGAAATCAAAAATCCATTCAAAATTTTCTCATAATTTCAAATCTCCATGATGACATTTTGCATAGTTTTTGCTTACATCTATCGACCCATATCCAATAGCAATGATCAAACAGGCAATATAGGCTTGCGATATTGCAGTATGTTGTCCAACGGTTTGCCATGTCTGCTCCCAGCCAACGAGATAATGATTGATTGATTGAAGCAAAAACAACTGGGATACTGTGTGTAATGATATTCTATTATTTCAGCACCGTAATATGTAATCCAGTCATCTTGTCTTACGTAAATTAATAAATTGTGCGGCTTTATTACTTGATATTGGTTTAGTTCTTGCCGTGAGTCACTCTGATGTGTAATTTACGACCTTTATTCTACGGGGGTGTATCGCGCCTTCGTATTATGAGTAGGAAGTAAGTGGGTTCATTGACATTTTATCATTGGCATATGAATTTAGTATTAAAGAAATGTCTACTGGGTTTTTTCTTCTGCTAATTACGGTTTATCAATAAAAAAGTCTTGTTCAAAGAAATTCAGAATATGGTATCCCCAAAATCTGAATACACCAATTTCGCTCATTCAGTAAATTGAAATTACATCTCACACATGTATTGATACTAACTGACTACCGCTAGAAACAATTATAGGATCTTCGTGATTTCCGTTTTCACGATAACCAGCATAACAATTCTAGAAACCCGTATCAATAATGGAACTAAATTATTTTGAACATCCAATATGTTGAGATTTACCAATAATTTGCCTCTGATTTTCAAC
The DNA here is from genome assembly GCA_009982885.2 of Hyles vespertilio. Classification (NCBI taxonomy): domain Eukaryota; kingdom Metazoa; phylum Arthropoda; class Insecta; order Lepidoptera; family Sphingidae; genus Hyles; species Hyles vespertilio. The sequence goes on along the minus strand of WUWR02000161.1, from coordinate 57,712 downwards.
GTAATTAATCAGCAATAAATCATACAATTTCCTGCTTAATAACACGAGAGTGGGCATATCTACCGATCGAATCCCGAGAAATAAACCATAAAACTTGAGCAATTCTATCGCAAAAAATCACCCACATGGCAAACCTCGTCTTGGCGTAGCTTTTACGTTCTATCCACATTACGTAGGTGTTTTCCTTTTGCGGACCGACAAATATACATCGTTCAAGGGAAAACGAACCCTATATTGGGGTTGGAAGGTTGTGTTTTAAAGGGTAGGAGTTAGGGTCATCAACAACACGCATGATAAAAGCCAGCGGGGTACAAGTGATTAAAATGAGTGAGGATTTAGGTGCGGTTGCCCTAATGGGACGGAGGCCCACCACGCCCCGGCGCGTGTCCCAGGCCACGGGGTTGAATGTACTGTAATGTATTGAATTTGGCCAAAATGTTACGCTTCTACTAGCAGTTACGGGGTTGAATAAACCACGAACAGGAATAAGTAGGTTCTAATGATAAATTGCAGATACTTTGGAATCTGGACATTGTCATAAAGTTAATGGTAAATGTTAACTTACAAACTCAGTCAAATATTAATATAATATTTAAAAGCACTGAAAGTTGAATCCAAAAATAAAGTTCACCGGGAATTTATTCACAGGTTCACAGGATCCTGTCGAAAGCTATACAGGTGTATAGCGGCTGCCTGTAATTTTGCAGCGAAATATCGAACATAGTCTATCCTTTCACCTTACATACTCAAACACCGGTAACATATCTACCTACAGTCTAAAGTATAACAGGTATTGATCGATGACAACCATTTATACCAGGACCGGTCATTTTTTGTAAATCAATTATGCCATAACAAAAAAAACCCTAATAAAAAAGTGATCGTCCACAGCAAAATCTTTTATGATTAATTCGAAACCGCTTATCCCGCAGTAATGTACCTTACACGGGGAGAAGATAATTCGCAACCAAAACAGTGAATAAGTTATGCAAGAATACCATTTATTTTTTCCACTGGAGTGCTCGATGTGGCTTGTTTTCACCAAGCTGGGGATTCTTTACATTTTTTCCACGTTAAAAACCATTAGTACGTCACAGCACAATAGAAAGACCCCATTTTACTTGCTTTGACGAGACAGTAGCTATAGCTAACGCTGTCACTTTCGAGAAGTGAAGAGAAAAACCGTCGGGATAAGTTTGCGACTTTAATTTGAAGGAGTAATGTGATATTCGCATATATTTTGTCCATACCTATATTAAGGTATAAATATTCGAGAAAATCTATCAACCTTCTGGAAGCAGGTTTTAAATATCTTTATCTTAAACAACATCAAATAAGTAATCATCAAGATTAGAAGTTTAGTATTTGTAAAATTCTGCATTGGGTCTAAAGTCTAAACGGCATTATAAAATCCAAACCACAAATATACATTCTAATTCTACTATAACATTTCAAAGCTTTCGATCGTAATCGCGTAATTTTAATCGATAGATAACCAACAATTGTGACAATCGGACAGAATCGAATAGCTTCTATAACGATGATGGATGAGCGGCGCTACTCGGCCGCGAGGCGACCCTGATTGATAAAAACTTATCGATATACTAATATTGTAAATTAATTAATTTCACTTTCGTACTTAAAACAACGTATACTTTTTATAGTAGCACGATGAAGTGATTTAAATGTATGTTATGGAAGATAGAATCTACCAAAAGATTTTACATTATCGTCGCTCAACACTTACGTCTGCTCGGAACCCGCTTAATCCGAAACACTTCATATTACCGGGTCATTACTATTACAGGCTTTTTTATAATCGTATATAAACCACTGTTAATGCCTGGGCGAATATGTATGTATATCATACAACCAGCGAAAAATAATATTTTGGAGTTGAGGTTTAAATGAAAACCATTACTTTTATTATCCATAATTCAATTTTGAAACTTTTTTGATATTTGGCTCCCAAAATATTAGACAAAATAAATCAAAATATATCGACCAATAACAACAATAAACAAACGAATCACTTATAACAAAACCACATGAACCTGAATATCCAAAACAATGGCAAGCACACAGCTGACACACGGTAGCGCAGTGCGTATAGCAAAAACAATAGGGGGCAATCAAGAGCGATCGGGGGCCGTGTCGCGATCGCCGATATCTGCCGATATTGGCGGGTCAAACTCATTAATCACATCGGTTTAGTTTGACCACCCTGTTGTAATACACACTGTCGGATGGAATGACCGACTTGATGCCGAACAAGTTAGTTAAAATTGACAATGCTATGTTAAGACTTTTAGAGACTTGGGTAGATAATAGAGGAAATGGCAAATGATTTCATGTCATTTTAATAAAGACTGATTATTTTGCAATCACGAAGCTTATTAAAAGGTGACACATGGCAACGAGCAGAGAGTTTTCGACTATGATAGCGAAATCTTACCATAGAGTTACTAAACACATTATTCAGTTGCCAATTAATACTCTCTATACACAATTGCCCACAGATCACTACTTTTTCGCTTATCTATCGTGAAATCCACTCAAAATATTTACATCATCTGTCATCACGATAAAAATGAGTGCAATTAATCAAAACACTGTCATAGTTTCCGGTCAGTGTGTCCATCGTCAATACGTCTGGCCTGTGAAATGCATTCCCCAGTGATTGCTTTAACAAATCTGTCGGCAGTTTCGGTTCGTACGGATAGATTAAAGGCTGTATCGCCGTTCACGACAGATTTATTGACTCAATATGTAGCATAGTTAGATTTTGTTTACATTTTGACAGTGAGCTTTTACGTACATCCGTGGATGTGGGTCTATTTGACCCGGTTATATGGATTAGGGATGTTGCGGATGTCAATTTTATCACATCCGCGGATGCGGATGCGGATTTTCAAAGGCTCACATCCGCGGATGCTGATGCGGATGTTTAAGATCTTGTATAAATATAGTATATATGAATGAATATTGAAATTCAACTATTATTTAGGGATTTTATCGCTTACTAATATTTATCGATTTATCTATGTTATTTTTTTATATTTTTAAATTCCCGATATTTGGATTATTTTAAAGGATTCATGGTTTGATGGCATTCGGGGCGGAATTTAACTGCCCGTAATTTACAATTATTAAATTAAAAAGTTAATTCGACGACGTTAATCTGTTTTTGCATTTCGGTCTACGCAGAAGAAGCTCATTGTGTCTTGATGTCGGACAGTTGTTCTTTTGGGTTCCGATATAATTAAGTATAGAATTCGATCCCATGCTTATGCAAGGTTCTAGCCATCTTCTCTATTGATAATTAAATGCATTACCTTCGTTTTGAGTAGCCCGAAGAGCTCGCAAAAGAACACCGTTTCATTTATTAAGTATAACGCCGCGCCGCCTATTCTGATAACAAAGCGGTTAGGAAGAGGTTCGTAAATTAAACCCACGCTGTAAATAATTGTTCGCTAGGATCACTACTTAGTGAAGTGGATAAAAATCTTTCTGCTATCAGAAATTTTCAAATTTTCAAAATTTTAATGGCGTAAGAAAGAAATTCTGATGCTACCATTTTCTGGTATTTCTCGACTCTCATTTTCACTAGAAGAATCTAACATCATAGCAACAACAAACGCGTCGGATCATGTCACTATTTCTTTCGCTCCCAATGGTCAATGTCACGTGCGAATGGCACGCGCCATTTCTCCACTTGGTCTATGGTTACAACGTACCATAGAGGATTGGAACATTTTTTGGAATATAGCACATTAGTGAAGACGATCGAAAATTCGACTTCGTATCTGATATAGTAACCCCACAGCATTTTGTGCATTAATTTTCCTTTTTAGATTGAATATTTTTAATTTTTTGGAGTGTTTAAATTGTATGACAGTGGGCAGAGATGATCCTAGGGATTTTACATTTCGTCGCCACTTATTTTAGTCTTAAGATATTATAGGGACGATGCTGTCGTCTAGCCTTATTATCAACGCAATGTGGAATGCCTGGCGTAAGAATCGAACTCAGATTCTCAAGTTTTATTGCTCATACACGCTGCAATTACACTAACGTGACGACTGAAGAGATTAGTGTATAAAAGTTGTGTATCTGACGTCTACAAAAGTGTTTCTTCGATGAGTGCATACATTCCTATACAAACGTATTTAAATATTAAAATACTTAAGCATGTCTTTGACAACACAAATATACATTAGAATTGTGGTGGTTTGTAAACTTTAAAAACTATTTGGTTATAAAATTCCTTATGAAATACCGCATATTTCTCACTAATTTGTTTGTATTTTACTATTGCCCATTAATATTTACAACATCCAAAGATGCGTTGCCGACGTCATGAGATGAGAGAGGAAATCAAGGAAACAATAAAGAAGAAGCAAATGGGTATCTAGCCTCCGACAATCTCAGTCGAATGAAACATGACAGCAAAGCCGTTGCTTAGCATCCATTTTCTGTATTACGCTACAAGATCAACGAGTCGATTAGAAATATTATATTTATATTCACGTCTTGTTTCCTTTCGAATGTCGATATTATCTGTTATCACAGAACACGATCTAACGTTTTTATAAACTTCGACAGAGGCCGATAAGCTGAAGAATAAATCATTTTTACGGGCGCCCGTGTCTACTTGTCTATGCGAGCTTTCACGGGACATGAATGGGGGCCTTTATGTCCCATCGGCATACAAATAAAGCAGGTAAAGTCTGACCCGATTTTGAACTCTATTTAAATAGGATAGAGTAACTTTTTGGGTGTATAAGTTATGGCGTGTGTACGCCCTAAAACGCCTAAGCATGGTTTGTAAATATCGCGCCGGTATGATATAATATCTATAGTTATGTTATTTTTAAATGTTCGATTACACTATACATGAAATATAGTCTATAGGAGTTCGCCTCATTGGCCTCATGATGGAACTTTTATTTTCCACTGGCACGCAAGGGAATTGCACTAAATATGATGGCCAGCGTAGTGCTATTCAAATATAATATTATCAGTATTGGCCCTTTTGCTCTAAACAGGATTGAATCTAGATGTTTAATGTTGGCAAATTAGTAAGTACAGGAAAAGACGAAAAATATTTTTATTTATTTGACTGCATACAAGAAGTCATAAGCAATAACTGTAAATATTGTTCCAACTTTGAGGTGAATGAAGACAGGCCTCTTCCAACAAGTCAATTTGGAGATCTTTACGGAGGCCTATGATCAGAAGTGGAATTACTGTGGCTAAAGAAAAGTGAAAGAGAGAGAGAGAAGACAGAATAACAATTTAATTCAAATTATTATTTTTCAGCGGTAAACAAACATACAGAAGTTCCCGGAACCCATCGTACAAACTATAAACCTTACTGGTAATCTCTGTACTCTACAAATAAATCAATAAACCGATTACCTTTAATAACATTATTGATACAATAACAGAGATGCAAGCGTGGTGGGAAATACCGGTTATTTTTGTACATTAAACCACCTTTTTAATTGTTGCTCGTGGTCTGCTTGTTCTTGACATTTAACTATAGCTTACTAAAGATTATTAAATTGTACATGATTTTAATCGCCAATTTCCTAGTGTTACTTTGTTCTTGGTACTGAATTTGACCAGATGCTATGAAGTCGCAGGGATTCCGTACTATCATATCACCTCAATTTCGAAGAACAATAAATTTAAGATTTCGCACGAGTCTTAGTTATCTGTCATAAATTAATTTTCAGAGATACGACCTAATCTATAATAAAAATTATAAAACAAAATGAATGAATGGCTGAAAAGATGTCATGGTCGGCGATGAACTTATGATTCAATAAGTGTTATAGTTTTATTTCGTTACCGTGATCACGTTAAACCAGTACGCTTGCGTATTCATTTGTTAAAAAAGCTACTTAATTAGAAAAAAGTTCTGTACTCCCAAAAATGTACAACAACAAATTCTAATAAAACGTTTCCAAAAGAGGAAAGTTAGAGAGGAGTGATTAAGCATTTCAAATTAAATTTCAAAATTTTTGGAATGCTTAAATACGTTTTACCCGTTTTTTTCCCTTTTAAAAATGAATTTCTTTAGCAACAAAGCATTTTTTTTTTCGAGATTTGATTGTGAACTTTGCAAAGGTAATACTGTAGGGTTTACCCTTACAGTTAAAGAAATGTCAATTGTATTTAAATTCATATCATCTACATCCTCTTTTATTTATTCGTTTGTATATTGATATCCTAGCCTTTTAGACATTAAATATAGTCTTTAGTGAAAACATGGTCTTTGTGTTTTTTTTAGTTTTCATAAGCTCAAAGCTGTCACTCAGTTCCTTAGACTCAGTTCTTACATTGCCGTGATAATCAAGAGTATGTCAAAAGCGCGCATTATTTTTCAATTTTCTGATTTGAAATGTGACTTCGAGCTGTCTTTCTATCTATGTTTCATAAGTCTGCGTAAATTAGCAGTGCATTTTTTTTTTCTATAATATGTCCTGGTTTTCAATTATATACATTTCAAATCAGTAATTTTAACAAACCACGCCTTCGATTTACTGCCCTTTCGATTAGAAAAGTAAAGCAGTTGGTTAGACGCCGGTTGTGAAACGTGCGGCCGCAGGTTCGATCCCCGTACAGAGACAAATATTTAGGTACAAATATTTATCCACAGATACTTGTTTCGGGTCTGGGTGTTTGTGAGACCCAAAAATCTTTCATAGTTTCTGATACCCACGACACAAAAATCGATTTTAGTGTGGGTATGAACTTAACTTGTAGAACATAGGATGGATAGGAACTTTTTTGCTTTTTTGCTTTGACAAGAGTATCAAAATCAACGTGGGGGCTATCTTTCAATACACTAAAAATCATCTATGGAGCAACTTACTTAGGATGTATCTGTTATGGATCTCGCGTATGGGCTGATAGGGCTACTATCGGTGCTGTGCGAAGAAAACTGCTCCAGAGCCAACGTTTGGCGTTGATATTCTTGTGCAAGGCATATAGAACTGTTAGTACCGAAGCTTTGCCTGTCCTAGCGGGTGTACTTCCAGTCGACCTGGAGGTGCAACGTCGCGCCGCGATGTATTACTCTAATAGAGAGAATATGGATAAAAGTTTTTTCACCGCACGTGAACTTTTAAAAGTTGACAGATTATTTAAACCGGTTTCAGTGGTATATAGCGAACTATTAGATGAATGGCAAAATAGATGGGAGGTATCTTTGAAGGGCCGGCATCTATACCAATTTTTTCCTTGCGTACGAGATCGTTTAACAAAGACATGGCTAGATGTCGATTATTGCGTATCACAATTTCTCACGGGCCATGGTAACTTTAAGTCTAAACTATACTCTTTTAAGCTTGTTGCGTCGCCTGCGTGTCCATGTTCAACACCTAATTGCGAGTATGAGCAGTCCGCGCATCATATACTTTGGGAGTGTAGTCTTTGGCATAATGAGCGTAAAACCATGCTAGATAGTATGCAAATATCATCTGGAGTTGTATACTACATGGACCTTGTAGAGACTAGAAAGAACTTCCGTGCTTTCCGGCGTTTTTGCCATACCTATTACTGGAATCAAGCATAACAGTTCACATAATAGGTCCCATTTAAATGTAATAATAATTTGATCCGTGGTGCTTTACAGCTGGCTTCTCCGGCTGTGAAAGTCTTTTTGCGAGGTTATTTACCTCTTCAGTTCAATGTTTTGTCACCCGCTTTGCACGGAGGGAAGTGGACAATAATTTATTTCCAACTCCTCCTAATAATTTAACTTTCTGATTAATTTCGTTGCGGGTTAAAGACAAGTTAGACATTCCCGGAGACTCGCCGAGCTTCAATGCTCGGTGTCATTACATTGCGTGCCACTGTTGATCCTGGCTCACAGGAGTTACAGTGGTGGGTGTGAGGGTGGGACAGTCTCCTTAGAACATAGGATAAAGTTTATCTTTTATCATTAACATAAAATACAAAAACCCTTGGCGGAATGGCAGAATCATGTTTCGTTATAAGATCTAACTTATACCATAAACCGTTGGCACAATTTGAACAATTAAATATACAAAGAATATCCATTGTAGTTAATTTAAAAATCCAACTACATTTTAAAAAAGCGCTCGCATTACAAACTCATTAAAGTTGAAAAGCTACGCCTCTTTGTCAAAAGGTCCGATGTAAAGAGACCCGCACTTTTGCATATCTCTATACATTTCAACTACATTTGCTTGTAGAGCCGCGGGTCTTATTATAATGGACAGTTTACAATCACTGTCGCAGTTACCCCGTATATTTATTTAGGATACATCCCTTCTTATTTACACATGGGGACGTGTTGCGCAATTCTAAACTTTAATTAGTCGTCATTGAGATTGAAATTCGATTACGCATATGTTTCACGTACGGCGAAGCAGCAAAGAGGCTGCGACTTTAAGGTATGCAAGGATAAACAAAGGGTTTATTAACCTTGGCTCGCAGCCAGATTGGGATTCGAGCGAATTAGACAACGTCGGAATAATCCGGGATGTGTTTAAGGCTTTAATGTTTATCTGAACAGGTTTTGCGGCGGCGTGTTGTGAAAGTGTGGTACTTGCACTTGTCTCGCGAACTGTGCCTTTACATACCTATCATATTCAATACGTTCATTGATTTACTCAAAACTGTTCCATATTTTGATAATATACAAAGTGGGTCTGATCATGGGCGTGCGACTTCGTACTGTCAGCAACATAAGTCTCTACACACTTCACATTTTTTGATAACCCTTTTATGAATTAACATTTCTAATTATTAGTCTGTAGTCAGTAAATATAATCAAGTAAAATCATCTTTATTGAAAAGTGGCATAAGATAATGGAAATAATTATTATTTTGGATAATAAGACCATTCGAAATTTCCTAAATGTGTAGCGACTTATGTTACTGACGGTACATGAAAAATATTGAAAACAATTATTTCGATCTTAGCGCCATGCTCTGGCGCGAGCGGGAAATTGTCATGTATTTAGTTAAAACCTAATTGTTAAATGGCGGAGGTGTACCATTAAACCAAGAGATATGTTTTGTATGTTGATATTATCAAGTATCTTGATATTAAAAACAATTTCAACTGGATATTAGTTAAAATTACAAGAGGTAACGAAAGATACATATTTTAAAATAATGGAATAGCAAATATGAAATTACGGGCCTTTGCGCGCCCTCTGATGGCGAAATCACGTCGAAAAATAAAAAAAGTAGAGTTGCGCATCTATCTCTGTATATTATTCTAATCTATGGATCTGATTTCGTATCATTTTGACGTCAACAATAATGGAATCTGAGGCACAAGGTTAAAGGATATGTACATGTAGTAGAAAATAATATTTAATATATCCTCAATTTATTTTTTTCTAATTTCATCTTATTTCTGCGCACTTAATGCACTATAATCACAATCGTGATATTTACTCCAGAAATGTTCTATACCATATTTTATTAAACAGATAAAATATTTACAAACAATACGCAATTTACGAAAATCATTACATGATAAAAAGTACAAAAATATTAAATTTTAATAACATCTTTAACTTTTCATCAGCGTCTGCCCGAATATGTCCATAATTTTCGGTAACATTTCTCTTAAGCACGTAAAAAAAAAAACAAAAATTCGGCAGTCAAGGCCCCAGCCTTGTGTAAGATGTAATTTAAAATTCATGCCTCTAAGGACAGCTTTTATCCCTTTAATGTAATACGTCGCCTTTAAGGTAAATAAGTGACGCCGGTGCAGGCATATGGCCGTGAGAATTAAAAAAATATAATACGAGTATTATATGTGTCCACGACTTTAACTAAGCGTATTGGAGAAATTTTACATTAGAAATATTTCACTATTAAATAAAATTACGGCAGTTACCAATAATGAATTTGAAGAAGATATATTAAGCTTAAATAATATAATAAAATATGTTAAAGTTATTTCAGTATTAGCTGCTTATACAGGATATATCAAGACTGCTACCAAAAACGAAGCCGGGTGGCAGTTTAAGCGACCTTAGACACAATGCAACAGAAAAAGTTGAAAAAAAATGCGACAATTTTTTTTGTTATTCTTTTCCTATGGCCATATTTGGGTGGTAAATACATTTTTTTCCTAAAATAATAGCGTATACCCTTTTATTTATTAATACTCTAAGGTATAAAAGAGTTTAAATTATTATTTTACCAAAAACTATGGATATATCACCCAAAAATGACGATATTTAAAAAATCATAAAAAATAATTGTCGCGTTTCTTTGCGAAATTTTTAATTGCATTGTGTTTGTAGTCACTAAAACTACCACCCGGCTTCGTTTTCGGTAGCAGTCTTGAGATACCCGGTATGTATATTCATGATCACTTTTGTAATAAAACTTTCATACTGTCAGAAAAAAACATGATAATTTTTTTTTTCTGACAGTATGAGTGCGAGTACCGTATCAGTACCAGTGTGGTGACACTCGATGTATCCATTAAAAGCATGAAAGGATTTATATTAAACATTCAAATTATGACCTATATTCGCAGACAGCTCAAAAGTTTAAAGGGTATTAATAGATTTAGAGTTAGACAGACGCATTGACTTTCTTACACCCTCGAAGGGCGCACAAAGGACAGACGATGTTTACGTCTAAGAGTGGATTACTCATCAACTGTTTGCTGTCTAAAAGCTCAGAGTTCATAATATTCCAAATTATGTTTCCATTAAATTTTTGCTAGATATTTCTTGTCCCTTTTTTCGTATTTATTCAGGTTTTATCAATCATTTTTGTGGTTTGGTTGGTTGTTGGTGTACACAATATCTAGTATGTTAGTATAAAAGAGAAAACTGATATTTCTACCGCTCAGAAACAGTAGTTTTTCGGGATGACTGCCTGTCTTTGTCTTGTTCTGATAAAATTAATTAATGAACGACATTTCATGATGATCGGTTCATTAAACTGAAGTGTGTATGTGTAAAAAGCCAATACTCATTCGCATGGATAATTTTAGTAAGGATAGCAAAAATTATATTTATATTGTAGCTCTAGAAACATACAGCGACCATCTTATAAATTCATTTTGGCACATTCATTTTCCGTAGTTCCGTCTCAGTAAAAAAAATTGGTTAAGGGTAGGCTTGAAACCCGTAGCCTTTCATTTCACAACTAACTTGCTTCCTAACTCTTAACATCAATACATCTTCATAAACAAATGAATCCGGAATCTTTATACGGTTGAAGGTGAAAGCATTACTGCCCTTCAATACTCCCCAGCCTACCGCCTCCTTTGGGATGCATAATAAAACAACTGCCATTGAAACGAACCGGCCTTTCGCATATTAATTTAACTTTCCACAAATCATAATTGATACGTACTTTGAAAAGTACGTTTACACCGTCCATGAGGACGTCCTACTGATACTATGATTTTTTTATAGGGGTCGATCTTTTAGTAATATTCACGCCCTTACTAACCCTTCTTACAAGCCGGCAAGTGGACTGATCCAAATTCTGCATACACTATAACAACTGTAGGTCTATGAGCATTTTAAAAATCGAAATACGCACATAGACAATACGTAAGACGAAAAGACGGTAATATATAAAATATACTTTGAGACAACTCACCGTAGTCTCGTTCTTGAAGCTGGTCGTTGGCACTGATAACTTTGTTGGTCTATAGACCCACTTAACAACACTTTGAACCGCATAGTGCACAGAAAACTTAATGACTTAAAAGAAAATACATTTTCACTGAGAAGCGCACACGAAACTCGAATATTACTACAACCGGCGCGGCGCGGCGGCACGACATATGACTATACTCCATCGGTTTAGGTACTTAACTAAATGTAAACAAACCATAAAAAGGTTATTTAACATTGCCATTTCTCATTTCTAAATTAATTGAAGACAAAAAAAATGTGTACGTAAATGTAACACTACATTACATGTTCAAATTTATTATAACGATTATAATTATGAATAGGTGAGCTTGGAAACAATTTAATTATGTAAGATCATAATTAAATTATCTAAATTTAATTATCTAATTTCACATAATGCAATCTGTCTATAAAAAGACCCAAACAGTCAGGCATCCAAAACATTTTCATGAAAGTTACAAGAAATATTATGCTACAAAATCTAGAAGTACGACTTTACCGTAATGCGACCATTTAAATAAAAGATAATGCGTTAGGTTGGATAACTAAGCATCATTATATGTTATCTATGGCAGCCAATTATTATTCATTGCGTTCATGTACTTACTGTTTTCGTGAAGTGGTGAAGTGTTTGGAAGTGTTCATCGTTGTTCTTTACTCTGTTTTAGTTATTATTTGTTATAAGCTGCTGTTAATTGTTGTTAATACTTGTTACTTGGTTGACTAAGAAAATATTCGTAAATTGGACATTGCAATAAATTTGAACAACCATGCGTCACGTGTTCTTGTTTGTTTACATTTAGTTAAGTACCTAAACCGATGGAGTATTGTACATATTCACGATGTAACAATTGCCAGCTAAAAATAATAAAACTATCATATTGTTAAATTGTTCAATATGATTATAAATTATTTGTATGACATTAGGAAACTAAATGATGATAAATTATAGCAAAGAGATCACTTAAGCAGTGCAGCGAAACATAAACATGCCAATATTATCCTACGTTCAGTTTTAACAGATGAGCGCATTGGTGTTGCCAGCTTTTATTTTTATATTTTAAAGGTACGAAAAACTAGGAATCAGTTCACATGGTAGTAAGATATCATCGCTGCATATATCAAATCAATCGTAGATGCATTACCAGATTCATAAACTGAGGGAGAAATGAAAAAGAACGGAAGAAGGAGAGACGATTTGATTTGCCACTATCTCATTCACTGAACAAAACACAATACGAGATCTAATTCAAGTCGGTTTTCTGTAGGACTTCGTAATCACCTCGGCCAATTGTCCCTCGAAGAGCCCAAAGTCTACTAGCCAAAATATATTTTAGCATATTTTGATAGAAAAAAAAAATATTTACGGATTTTATCGCGGATCTTTTGATAGTCTACTAAGCATCATAGCATCACATAATATTCAGTGAGCTTCAATGCACCGAGCATTCATTACAATGCATGCCACTGTTGATCCTGGCTTACAGGTGTTACAGTGGTGGGTGTGGAACGGGACAGTCTCCATAACATTCATCATCATCATCTCAGCCACAGAAAGTCCACTGTTGGAAGCGGCTTGCATCCAGCGACTTCGGTCCACCTTGTAGATGGGCGTCCGACATTTTGCTTGCCTGTACGTGGCCTCCACTCTAGAACCTTTCGGCCCCTACGGCCGTCTGTACTCCGAGCTATGCTCCCGGCCCACTGCCACTTCATCATGGTAATCCTATGGTCTATGTCGGTCACCTTTGTTCTCCTACGGATATCCTCATTTCTGAGTCAATCTCGTAGGGAAATACCGGGCATAGCCCTCTCTCCCTCGTTGAGTGACTCCATAACATTCAGTGCAGTCTCTTTACCAGGAATGTATGAAGGTACTCAACGCCAATTTAATGCAAGCGTAATAACGTTACGAGGAACCATTTTCTTTATAATTAACACGAGGAGTGCTCCTCACTCAGACGCGTCTTTATAAATTAAGTGACACGTATGTTATAAGCTTGCTCGCTAATATGTTCTTGTAAAATTTCTCTCCATTTCTTACATCTTCCATGGCTGTTAGAAAATTTGCATAGATAAGACCGCCGTTTGCACTTTTTATGTGTTTTAGTATTATTGTGTCATTGGTGTACAAAATAGATATTTTTCTTAACTATGTTAAATATTGAAATTAGTGAAGAAAAAAAACAAATATATGTAGTTCATGCATTTGTGACAGTGACAAATTGCTTCGGCCTGGCCCAAAATTTACTATTAAATGGATATAAATTCAATGACAATAGCTACTGATAACCACAATTTCATATTCTGCACACGCTTTGACGTCTTGGCTCGGTTCCTTGGTAATTTGGATGTTACTATTTTCATCTTGTGAATGTACGTATATGCTTACTGCATCATAATGCACTAAAATATTTTAAAATTTAAATTAAACACAAACTTTTTTGACTCAATATTTTAAGAACGGAATAATAGTCTATGAACTTATTTCATGTATATTCCAGCAAAACTGGAATTTAGAGGACTAATAGTTCAATAGACACCAAAGGTCTGGCTGCCTCGGTGTAGTAGTTGAACAACTACAACGCTGAGGTCTCGTGTTCGAATCCCAGGTCGGGCAAAGTGATATCGGATTTTTCTAATCATTATCATCACGGAGTCAGAAATTTGTGCCCGATATAGTAATAGGTTCGTCCATTATTACATCGTGGGACAGAATAATATACATAAGGCGATATGTGGGTGTACTGAAAGTATCTCTGCCAATCCCATCTAGGAAAAAAGTGTGAGTTTATGTATTATGTATGTAGACAGCAAAGAAGATTAACCTTATAAACTATACGATGGGTCCTTTTATAGGTAGAATTTTTATTATGTCTGGATCAATTTTTACGATTCCGATAGGTCTAGCTATTTACAAATTGTCTTTTATTAGTAGCTAACAGAAAAACAACAAAGTTTAGGCTTCCTAATAAAAATCGATGGTAGCAGTAATTAACAATTCAAAAGATCTTATGAAAGACTATTTGAAAAAAGAATACTTAGATTTTGATTTTAATACGGTTGTCTTATTTTATTAGGCAGCTGGAGGAATCTATGGACTGTAAACCATTAGGTTTGATTTCCAAAAAACTATTTTATGATGGAGTTCTTTGAATGAAAAATTTCATGTGATTTACCCAGGAATGAAGAGAAATTTTCGGGAGGCTCTAGCGGTGTCATAAACATGTTGTATGTTACCAATATACAGACCTGGCAAATCTAAAACAACATTTTTTCCAACTATCCAGCACAGACAATGAACACGGAAAGTCGAGTACTCGTGTTAGCAGTCGTCGGAACATTTAGTCTATTGGACAGACGGCTTAACGGCCGCGCGGGGAGATATTCGCAACAATAACACTAATGCCTGTCCGTAAACGGTCGATACTGCCGTGTCACTAACTCTTGCTGCATATAAAAATGTCCGCTGTGTGGTTTTTTGTGCGATGAATTGACTACAATGCACTTGATCGTAAGCTACTGTCCCTGAGCGGTCGTATTGCTTGCCATCGGGCATCAGGCATACTCGTCCCGCCATTGCTATAAAATAACTCTGAAGTCCAGACAGAGTATCAGATGTGAGGTCGATTTGTCTCATCGGTCGACAGAATTAGAATGAGTGTATCGAAGTATACAATCCGAAATGCAACACATTTGGATCACTTCAGTATGAGGAGTTCTAAACAATTGAGTAGGCTAGTCACTATACAGATGGATTAGAAGATTTTACCATTAGCAAACCTTATAGTTAGACTTTAGACGGGCAGGTATAGACGGATATCTTGCACCTCCCAACAACAGAGCAAACAACATAGTATAGCAGTAAAGAATAGTATATTTGACACATACTGAATTTTTTTAACTAATAAACCCATAAATAAGCCCGTAATTTATTTCCAACTCCTCCTATTAATTTCACTTTCTGATTGATTTCGTTGCGGGTTAAAGGCAAGTTAGACATTCCCGGTGACTCGCCGAGCTTCAATGCTCGGTGTCACTACATTGCGTGCCACTGTTGATCCTGGCTTACAGGAGTTGCAGCAGTTGGTGTAAGGACGGGACAGTCTCCTAATAAGCCCATAAAACTATCTGTAGCTTAGCTCAAATGGTTGAGGTGAGACGTGTTTTCCCGGCCTTGCAAATGCTGGACAATGATCGATTTATACGCTCAATATGCCAATGCGAATGACCATTACTGGCGCTTGTCCAGACTACGAATGAAGTTTCTGGAATTGGAGAATAGAAATACTCGTCATTGTCAATACGGTACTATTTTGATTTTTAAAACTAGAATAATGGCATCTAATTTTAGTTCAGACTGAAGACATATAACTTATAGAGGATGGAGAAAGTATGAAGTTATCAAAATATAAAATGATCTCCATAATTTCACTAAACACTTTCTGATTGTTAAATTTTGTGTCATATCAGAACTCATAATGAATGTTTTATACAAACTAAATTAAAAAGGGATGTATGTCAAGCTGGGAATTGTTTGCCATCACAACTGTTTCCTCCTTCTTATAATCCTGGGTACATGGGTAGTGTAAAGAAGCATCTTAGTAGGCTGGAATAATTATATCGAATGGCATGGGACCGCAGTCTGAAGCCATTCGATACTCTGCCTCGACAGCATTTGCGCTTACCATCAGATGCAGTGCAGTGCTAGGGTAAAAAAAATCCCATAGAAATATACCTATACTCCATCGGTTTAGGTACTTGACTAAATGTAAACAAACCAGAACACGTGACGCATGGTTGTTGACAACATTTTATTGCAATGTCTAATTCACGAATATTTTCTTAGTCAACCAAGTAGCAAGTATTAACAACAATTAACAGCAGCATACAACAAATAATAACTAAAACAGAGTAAAAACAACGATGAACACTTCCAAACACTTCACCACTTCACGAAAACAGTAAGTACATTAACGCAATGAATAATAATTGGCTGCCATAGATAAAATATGATGATGCTTAGTTATCCGACCTAACGCATTATCTTTCATTTAAATGGTCGCATTACAGTAAAGTCGTACTTCTAGATTTTGTAGCATAATATTTCTTGTAACTTTTATGAAAATGTTTTGGATGCCTGACTGTTTGGGTCTTTTTTATAGACAGATTGCATTATGTAAAATTAGATACTTTAATTTAGGTAATTTAATTATGATCTTACATAATTTAATTGTTTCCAAGCTCACACATTCATAATTATAATCGTTATAATAAATTTGAACATGCAGTGTAGTTATACATTTACGTAAACATTTTTTTGTCGTCAATTAATTTAAAAATGAAAAATGGCAATGTTAAATAACCTTTTTTATGGTTTGTTTACATTTAGTTAAGTACCTAAACCGATGGAGCTAAGTACATCCATTGGCAATATGTTTCAATAAGATTTCATTTTTTTGTGTATGTACCATGTATGACAGAATGTATGCGACTACAGTTATTCTTATAGATAGATCTACGAGAGTATAACAATAAAAAATGCCATAAATCATATTAAGCTACCGCAAGCAGCATTAAATCCACACCTATTCTTACCACCATTTCTAATGAGAAGTAATTTATGTGACGCGTTCCTTGTCAACTGAAAACCGTATTTTTATTACGAAAGCAACATCGGCATCCAATTAAGGATAATGCAGGAGAGGACGAATGTATATTAGCCGTTGTCACGAAGGCACAAAGGGGGGTTCATTAACTAATTCGACGCGGTTGCGACTTTTTGTCGAGATCGTCGATGGTATAAAATTAGCTTTGTGATTGGGTAGGTGAGCTATTGGGATCGCGATGTAATTACTGCTAGAAATTATGTGAAGCAGGTGCAAAACTTTTTGGTTTGCTTGATGAGGGAGAAATTAAATAAAATATATCGCAAGATGTGACTATGTAAACATGTACTAAGTTTCAAATAATTTTGATGTAAACTAGATAAGATGCGTATCTGATAATCTTGGCATGAATTTTGTTTATAAAATCTACGAATATGCACAACAAACTGATTTCATATAAGTAATAAACAGCCGAACTTCGAAAAAGTTACATGTTTAGCATTACTTAACCCCACAAGGCTCTCAGTACTATATGTGGTACAACCATTTTAATCGTTTCTACAGCTATAAAAATACTAGCAGCGATGTCTTTTACCATCTAAATAGAAGCACCGGATATCAATCAACCGTTTAATACATATCGTTACGTAAATATGTCTCTACTGATTTTTTTTATGGTATACTTGGTGTGAAATTCGAAAGAAACTGTAAAGTTTGCTATTCATGTGAATTCAAACAGCAAATAAATAAAGTTACTGTGTAGTTTTCACTCAAAATAAAATATTGTGCGTTGTAAAAAGTGTATATTTAGCAAAGGTAAGTAATTTTTTTATATTACTACAGTATTCTTTTGGCAAATCATATTTTTATCCGTGTTCCACATACGGAACGTTGAGCTTTAACGCTCGTTTTCAGTATGAGTACTTACGACAACTTTTCTGATCATTTTTTATAATTTACAGACCATGTCGCGTAAAGGCTTGAGTGAAGAAGATATTATAGATTTCCTAAATATTCCTTCTGGGAGTAAAGATAAAGAAGATTTTCTGACGCTGAAAGTGATGAAGACATCGAAAAAAAGACAGTATATACAAAACTTTTTATCTGAGTCACTTAGTGGAAACTTCGTTATCACCGCAAAGAAATCAATGTTCGTCTCCCGTCAATGAGGATATTAATGTTATGAATACCGAAAATCTACACAAATAAATATTCTTCTTCTTTATCAGCCCATATACGTCCCACTGCAGGGCACGGGCCTCCTCTACAATCGAGAGTACGATTGAGAGTGGTTAGGCCATATAGTCCACCACGCTGGCCTAGTGCGGGCTGGCGGACTTACATACCATAGAAATTTTATAAATCGCTATGGTATGCAGATTTCCTCACGATGTTTTCCTTCACCGTTTTAGTGCGTGGTGATTGACTATCAATACACACATGACTCCGAAAAGTCAGAGGTGTGCCCTGGGATTCGAACCCGCGACCACCGTGAATATGTTGGCAGTCGCGTCTAGTCCGTTTACTAACAGGCCACCACGCACTCGCCACTCTCCACTCATTTCACTTATCAATAAATATTTACTAATAATAATAGGATGAGATACTCCTCATCCTAGTACTTCAGGTGGGACTTCAGGGACAGGGACAGGTACCATTAGAGAGTCTAGGGCACCGAGGCGATCATCTACTATGAATAATATCGTTACAACTAAAATCCCTGCCTCTGTGTCTATAACTATAAAGAAAAAAGGAGGTGCCTTTGGAAGAAAACACGTGAAAGAAGCCCAATACTGCAATTCTCCCTCCTCGTGATGTCCGGCGTGACGGCTTTGAGCATTTTCCTCTTTGGGGTGAAAAGAGACAACGATGCCAAAATCCTGGATGCAGAGGAAAAACCTTCATATCCTGTGAAAAATGTCAAGTAGAACTTTGCCTGAATAAAGATAACAATTGCTTCAGAAGCTTTCATCAATAGTTCATTATGTATAATAATAATAATTTAGTTATTTCATATCGCTTTTAATTTTATAATTATGGTTAAACACATATTAAAATAATCCACCAAGAAACTGTTTTTATAATAAAATAAATAAATAAATAAATACACCCAACAGTCACATACATAGTCCTGACCCCACACTAAGATCGAGTCTTGTGTCGTGGGTATCAGGAACTACGAGAGACTTTTCGGTCTCACAAACACCCAGACCCGGAAGAAATATTTGTGGGCCGCACAAACATTTCTCTCGGTGCTATATATAATAATGCTATTGTACTAGTTTATTAACAAAAGTATAGTGAAGGCTCAGTGTACCATATGTGGAACTGAAATAAAAACACGATTTTCCATTAAAATATTCAATTTTTTTTTATTATTTTTTCCTGGCTATTTATAACTAATTACATAAACAATATTTTTATTTGACCACAAAAAAAATTGAGCCTTGTAGGGTTAATTAATGTATCATAATATTCAAATTAACTAAACCTACCTACATCTATTTCGTTCAATGATTGCACTTCGTAACTTCAATTCCTATTCCATCCATTTTCCTCTTTATTCTCTGAAACCTTACCCACCATAAATCATATGCGAAGTTAACGCCGAAAATGCGTTTTAAGAACATTACTTTTCATAGTTCACACTAAGTTATTTGTTAGAATCGATGCGAGTTCCGACACATAACCGAAAACATTCCAAACTTGCCCATAAGATACGTCAAAAGTTTCTTTCATTGGTAACAAAGGTGAAATCGTAAAAGAATACGACAGGTTCGAACTTCACTGTAATCTCGACTTTATTCTTATTGCAATAGGTACTTTCATTGAAAACTCTGTATGTTAGGACCAGTAATTCGGGAGTAATAACCTTCTAGATAATTAACAGATCAAAACACAGGAAAAGTGAACATTATTTCGATTAAAATAATCTCGTTTTTTTTTTGTTTGGCATTAGATAACACATTCGGTATTTTTTTTTAAATTGTAATGAAAGACGAGACGATGTTGTTGGCCTAGTGGTAAGCCACACGACCGCTCATGAACAGTAGCAAAATCAAACAACACCTCGAATTACAATACAAAGTAATGTTTGGCAACCACTGCGCTCGCCATCCTGAGACAGAAGACATATCTAAGTATGCATGCTTAGAGAATAATTGATATTTAAAAAAAAAACATTTTTATAGACTAGACTGAAGAAGAAGAAAGTAACCTTTCTTTCAATTATCGTTGTTAATATTATACTTCAAAACTTAATTTAATCAAATTTTGATACAAAATTACGCACGGACCCCTACCACGAGCATACGTTCCCGATTCTATCATTACTACACCTCTATACGTATAGTAAACACTACACATACAGCCGCTGCCAATAAACAATCCCAATCCAAAATTAGCCGTTTTAGATTGACAGCTCAATCGTTTTTCTGATACTATATTAACAATAATCAATCTCAGTAGTGAAAAAACTATGGCAACATGACAGGAGGCCAATCGAAAAGTAGAAAACAATTGACAACAAAACAGTTTGACTTCAATCTAATTTTTTCGATTGATTATTGGCATCGGCCAATAGTCCAGCAGCCCGACACTACCGGCGCCGCACCGCTTCCGGCGCTGTGCCCGCGCCGCGTGCAATTTGCGGTGCAGCGCGAATACTGCCGGTTATTTTAATATATCGCACGGTTTTGGAAACGTTACTAAAAATTGTTAAACCTGGAATCGGTATAAAAGGGGATACATGCATTTGTGAATAAACGTCATAGAATTAGGAGGATCTATATTTTTGTACACAACATCCTCATCAGCCATAATAGGCTTTATTGACTGAAATAATAATTATGATACATTTATAATAATGCAAGGTTTGTAAAAAAAAATTAAAAAAAAGGGTTGATTTATGACAATTCCCAAAACATTTTACACGCGTCAACAAATCCACAAAAAAGGACCCCTACCACACGTCTACAGTTCACTGGTCAATAGTCGACACTCGACAGTGAACGTCGAGCGTTAAGACCACAGTTTAGTCCGGCAGCCCGACACGGAAGTGACTTCCGGACTCGCCCGATACAATTTGCGCTGTGCCTGCGTATCTTATGTGAGCGGTTATTGTAATATATCCCGCAATATTTTTCATAAACGGTCGGATATTTGTTGCGCTATTTTTGTGTAAAGCTTTAAAGGATATTTTATATTTAAGGGTCATTTGATGGTGAAATATGGTAATTGGGCTATAATCGAAAATAAAAAACCCGCATGGCGAGCGAAGCATTCCATTCTCCTGATTGTAAGCGATACGACAGCTTATCGACAGTAGTAATGCTTGTCATTCCACTGTGATCGCCATTCTGAGACAAAGGATGTGTTAAATCTCAATATGTCCAGTAAATACTCCGGCTAAAATATGCTTCAAACCGAAACGTAACAGGCCGTTTACACTGCAGTTTGGCGGGAGAAATGGACATTGCGGTGCTACCTACCAGGTAACCTCCCACATACGAGAGAGCCAACACCAGAAAAAAAAACAATGTTTTAAATTATCCACTTTAATTCATTAACAACCATGCCGACTTGTTACTAAAATTAAAACCTAAACTTGTATCAGTTTTTATCTTATTACTGAATACATTTCATAATATATCCGTTTACGTTATAGACCTAGTACGATATAATTATCTTCTAGTTTAAAATTTAGGTTATTTTGTTTATGAATCTTCTCTTCAAGCGTCCGCAAGTCACACTATAGAAACTCTCGGACAGAACCAATGCAGAACCGGCGTCACCCAGTCCCTTCCGCTAGCGACAGATGCAGTTACCTACGCCCCTTTACTAGGGCTGTCAATGCAATCATACATGCGTTTAGTTTTCTAAAGAATAATAATAAAAATAAACTTAGAAAAATAAGATAATTATATAGAGGTCAATGGTACTAAACTGCAGTGCAGTTGCAGTTTTGAAATTTGGAACCAATTACACAATTTCTGAGATGATGTATGTAACTACTGATGTTATATTGCAAAAACTGAGATCGATAGTATTTTTTTTTTCTTAGATCGTTTCAGCACTTTTACACTAAAGACTGATTATGATATAATAGGCCGCTTATGACATCGAACCAACTTCGATTTTATTTATTTATCTAACGACTACCTCGGTGGCGTAGTTGTACTAAGGTACGGTTACAAAGCTCAGGTCTCGGGTTCGAATCCCGGGTTGGGCAAAGAGATATTGGATTTTTCTATTCATTATCAGCCCAGAGTCAGAAATTTGTGCCCGATATGGCGATAGGCTCGCTCCTATCACATTATGGGACGGAACACACAAGGCGAAATGTGGGTGTCCTGGCACCTCTGCTTACCCTTTCTGGGATATAGGCGTGAGTTTATGTATGTATGTATGTATTTTATCTAAGAAGTTTGCCAACAATTGCTTACCCTAATTCTTATAAATATTGGACCTACAATTAAATAATAAAACACCTATTCTAATGTCGTTGGATCAATATATCTCTCATAACCAATGTATGTCGTTCAATATTCTGACTCTAGAATCAAAACTGTGTTGTTATAGTGTTTTTTTTAACATTATTATTTCTTATAACCTGTCAACCCGTACCAAACGCATAGGGTGCAATTGCATGTAATTTATACTGACAATGTATCCCCCAAATTAACATACGGATGAAATAATTTCATGAGACCGTAATAGCGTTCCGGGACGTCGCTCCCGACGCACATCAACACTTCCCGGAATCATTTGATACGGGAATGCACTTTTGTTGGCAAAATTTAACCAAACTAATGGCTGGGCCCGGACACAATAGTTATAAGGTTCTCTTTAATTAATTGCATGCTAAAACATGGTCAAATGTCTTTCGTTATTAAAAAAGGATTCATGTAAATCGGATATAATATGGTTAATGGGTTATAAGCACACAAACAGACAGCACAATATCTTAACTATTATTGTATAGAGGAAAGGTTTATTGAATAGGCTCTGAAACTACTGGATAATTCGAAAAATGCTTTCACAATAGGCCGCTTACAACGGGTCGATATGGAGATCCTTGGGGGGAGGCCTATGTTCAGCAGTGGACTTCCTGTAGCTGATATGATGAATTGGAATCCTACGTTATACCTGAAGAATATACCTGACAGAATATTTCCAAAAAAGCGTATCTACCCGGGCGAAGCCGGGTCGGGCCGCTAGTTATTGATAAAGCATTACAGTACGTGGTGAAATCTTATTAACAATGTTATATTTTGAGACTGAATTTGTATGATAAGATAGGTATAAAAGGGATGGCGAGGGATTGTTATTTCTTACATGATTTCAAGTTGTCCATACCTGTAACAAAAAAGAAATATATAAGAAATTATTTTATTTAACAGAAAGGCGTAAATTAGCTGAATTGATATATCTGAATTATTTAATAACACTAGAAGCAGTAAATAAAACATTGATATGTTATTGCTTTCTGTGATATGTACGATTTATTATTTTATTATGATGGATATGAATCAATCTTGATTCTAATATTGCATACCGATTTTATCATAAATTACTAATTTCCTCAGATTTTACGATACTCATAACTCATTTTCAGATTTTTTACACCGATAAAATAGCGATATACAGATTTAAAATCAATTAAAGCCAATAAACTCATAATTCCTTTTAGAAATAAAATGCATGTATTATAATATTTTAGCTCATATCGCAAAACATAAAAATATATATCGATAAACATCTTTCAATAATTTGTGACGTAACTGCATCGAGGAGAGTGCCTCGCTCATCGCTGTCCACAAACAAACGGAAGAACACATTAATATTCCGTCTAATAATCATAAACCGTGCATCAGTCATCAACATCTCGAGCGGCCGACACAATTACAATAATTGAATCAGGAAATCGTTCCCCTTCTGAGTAAAGTATAAATAAATCAGAAGGGCTCTCATCGGCGGCCCCAGGCCGCGCCTTATTTATTTACAACTACTCGATATAAACCCGACCGAAAACAAAACACGACCGCGTACTACCGATGCTCTTTTAAAAAAGACTAAAAACCAACATGCACATTGGCTCAAACGTTTGTCATGCGCAAAACAAGTTTGCCAATACTAGACATTACAAATCCGACGCACACACACACAAACCGAACACCTGGGGCACCGCCGCGGGGGCGACAAAATCATTATTCATCCCCAACACATTGAGCGGACTCGAACAAAATCGTTCAAAACTCACATCCGACTCGCGGCGTAAACAAATTTACAATGAAAAGCGAAAAGGAAACGGCGGGAAAGTTACGCGGCAACGGCGTCGGCTGGTTTCTCTATGGCAAATAAATCGCTTTTCCATAAATCCACGTTTATTATGTTATTAGGATCGTAACAACGGCTCCGTAACAATTATATGGCGAGCCATTTCGGCAGTTATTTATGTTATCACATACGGACGCGAATCGATACAAGTGAAAGATGAGTAATGTACTGAGTGAAATATTTTAGTACGCTTTATCAAAGCAGATAATCTGCATCGATCGTAAATCACGATAGGGCTGTGTCTGCAGTCGAGACAGATTGTAGGATAACAATTAGCCGCAGTGGATGCGCTTTTGTGTTGCGATGTTCGAGTTAAGCCCGTGTAGGGTTGTCATAGCCGAAATTACCATACTGGAATACTGAGTGAGAATACATTGATATTTACAGCTCTGAGCTTCTGGATTTACGTAAATATTTTTATAAAGTTGGTTTGAAGTCTGAGTTGTTAATAGTGTAACAAAACTCAAATTTATTTTTTTCCTAAATATTGTGTGTTTGTCTTAAAATTATTTGGCCGTGTTTTGATCTCATCTGCATTCTTGAGTACGAATTGCCAACAACCGTTGTTTTAATTAATCTGTTCCATATTCAAATTTAAAATCACAACACTTCAAAATTCTTTTTTTGAACGTTACACCAAATAGAGCTACATAATTCTTTAGTTTTGTCTATGCTACCACAACCTTTTTTCTCCAAAGAAATTCAAAAAGTTTCGAACCGAAACAAGACTCTGATGTATAGTGAGCGTGGTACATTTCCCGTTCCATCAAAACAGAATTCACGAGTCGTGTGTACTGAGGGCGTATTTTCATCGAGAGGCGATAACAGCGCGGCAACCGTGCTTTACGAACACTTGTGGCGACAATAAACTTTGTGGACGGTTAAAGTGCATACGCCGCTTGGAAATTCAATTTGGGCATTATTCCGCGGTCTGTGTGTAGTGGGTGCGCGATTCGTAAAACGAAATAGTCTTTTAAAGTAAGGTCTTTTAGTGCCCTTTCGTTAAATGCATGGTATTTACTGTTAGGATGTTTTATAAAGAATTCAAATATTAAGATGCAACTGGCACTCATTTTTCCTGTGCCATTATCCGACTTGAAAAATGTAGGAGGTTTGCAATATCAGTCGAATATGTTAAAGACAGGAAAACAGATCATTGCAGTTTGCACTAGCCAAAATAATGTAAAGAAGAATGAATCACTTTATTGAGTATCCAAGAGGTGACTAGGTAGCAGTAAGATAATGCCTACGCCTTGAAAAAGGTAATCAGTGGAAATGCAAAAGCTTTAAACATCACATTAAATTGAATCAAGTTTGATGGTACATATATGGATTTTGTTAATGAGGAAAAAATCGTCAATATCTGAATCCCCCTGTCACTAGATCGGACTTAAACAGTATGGGGATACATGTAGGTGTATTTACAGAAAAACCACTCGACACATAACTTCCAAAAGTAAAAGTCATAACAAAATCATAAGCAAATAAATTTGTCACTTAACGTGCGAATTAAAAATCGTGTGAACGTATGATTGTAGCGGCAATAATAAAAACATTGAATTTGCAAATTACACGCTTATTACATACTTGAATATCAATAAGCTTTTTTTACTTTTGTCTTCCGATAAAAAAATCAACATTGAGTTCAGATCTCCGGAAAATGTCTACGTCTACAATTTCAGATGCGACTATTGATTCGAGCCAACATTGCATGTTTTATACTATCTTAATTAAAATAATAGCTTAAATATGAACAAAAAGCACACGTAGATAATATACACGGAACCTTTAATTCAGACAATAAAATAAGCTAGAAGTAGTTGGATCAATGAGCAACACTTTTTTGACAAAGATAGGGTGAGAATTGATCTTTTTTTATTACTATTAATAGCGAGACGAGCTTGCCGTTCGCCTGATGGTAAGCGATACGACCGCTCATGAGCTCAAAGCAACGCTTTGCATTCCGCTGCGCTCTTCATCAGACATAATATGTTAAATCTCAATATGTCCAGTAGTTACTCTGGGTACAATATCCCTCAAACCGAAACATAACGGTGCATTAACACAGCTGTTTGGCAGGAGAAATAGACATTGCAGTTGTACCTACCCAGACGGTCTCTCGCATATGAGAGACCTACCTACCACCAGTCTATAATGATGTCGATGATAAATGCAGTAAAAACTCCGTGTGACATTTCACACAAACCATTAAAAAACACATTGTTCCGCGTATTTCAATATTGTCCGGCATGCGACTCCTTAACGCAAACATAGCGGAATTTTGCATCGCCTTCGAGTCAACTTTCGCTAACGAATATGGTGGTGGCGTGTTGTATTTCGACATTGTATCGACAGGGCTACCACGCCGCAGACTCTCTCCCGACTTTATGTCGCATTACAATTATTTGTATCGATCAAATATACGAGCGCACGCCGAATGAACTTTTTTGTAGATCAATTGGCTTGTTGTTAAATTATTTTCTTGGCATATTGACGAATGTTTATTGATAAGAGAAAGACTTGCGTTGATGATTTATATTTCTTTTTTTACTTTATGTTTTTCGATAATTGAGTAATGTCTGAAATCTTATTACTTGATGTAATTCTTCATAATTAAACGCTAAGCAATTTAAATGAAGTTACGTGTTGGATTTTTGCTTTGAGGCAAATCTTTGTTTCATCAACACATTTTTTATACTAAATCTGTCCGTCGCGCTGAGAGACGTTAATGTCAATTTAATTGTTCCATAATATATATAATCTTCGCAAATTATATGTAAGATGTCAAATGTCTACGAGTACGCCAATAAGTGTTGTAAGACCAAAAAGTGACTAGTAATTTCTGATAGGAGACTTTTAACTCGAGAGTACACGAAATATTGTTAGTCATACCTATTTATTAATCTGCATACATTATACGATAATTCAAACTACGCATGTAGTTAAAATCGCTCACTACAACCATAGGCCCAAGACAATCATGCCTCAAACATCCAGCATCGCGTTCCAAGCCCACACCAAATTAATTTCAAGGGTAACCAAACAGTTTTGCATACTAAAACGTACATTTTCGACGGGAGGCAAATTAATGGTGAAAAAATCCACAATATGCAGAGTGTATAAGAGCACTTCGATAGAACAGGCAGACTTTATGAAAAGAACCACGTGGTCAACAAGCGCCCCCATGTGTTGCCCGCCGACTTGTTAGCGGCATGTCGGCGATATGAACGCTCAGCTCAACTGCCAGGCGATATTCAACAACGTCATGTGTAAGGTCACCAACTAACCCCCTGGCAAAAGATTGCCAACATAGGTTGGACCATATAAATACATGTATCCATTATTTCATACTATGTATGGCAGTATTTTCAATAGCAACATCAATTATGCTAATATTCGATCGTCGCACTGAGACATAGTAACCTCAACTATTTGTTTCCAATCTTAATTTTTACGGTTATATGTAACACTTAATATCTTGCTGCAGGGATGAGGACTCTACTTTTCGTCAAAATGATATGATTTCCAGTTCAATACTAACTACTTTGAAAACAACTTTCATCAAATATTTTTCAGCTGCTACATCTAACAACGCACCTGCAAATTGGCTTGTAGGCTTTACAACTAACATATCGGTACTAATGAGCAAATTATCCCTTTCAAAGTCTTATGAATATTGTGTATGTCTTTAATTGGCATTCATATCAGTGATTTTATATGCTTTGCCTTATATATCTGTAATGCTATTGATGTGTTCGCTGTAGATGTGCCTATTTTAAATAAATAAGTCATATATCTAATACCTATAGATCTAAACAGGTCACAGGTCACAACATCCCGTTTGCTGAAATTGCAAAACACTGAATGTGCGGATCGCGTTACTACCGTCACAATTACTCCATGCACATTATACGACTTCACACGTACATAAAATTAAACACTGCATGGTGTTTATTACCTCTGTATGAGAGTGTATGGGAGGTCTGGAAATAGCTGAGGATATACACTTATTTAAGAATATAACGATATTTGTGCATTTTATATTATTGTTCCTGTATAGCGGTTTAGTATGTTTGTGCACAATAAGATTTTTTTTATTAGCAAATAACGGCAAGACTGCCATGCTGTTTGCCTGATGGTAAGCGATATGTCATATGACCGCTCATGGATAGTAGTAAAACCAAACAACACCTGGTATTACCAAGAAATGCTTGACATGCCACTACGCACACCATCCTGAGACATAAGATTTTACATAAATAAAATAACGTGGTTGTAAAACGTAACACCTCCTTAAAACATTCAAAGTTGTGGTAAATATAACCAAACATACTGAGGCTGAAGACTTTACAAAGTTTTTTTTACAAAGAATTAATAACTGGCGAAATTTTGGCTATGTAATATAGCTAATTTAACCGGAAGCTAAATAAATCATTTGGTGGGTCATTACAACATCTCCAAACATTCATCAGCTTCAATACCATTAGCATTTTTACATTACCATTTCTATACATTTTTATTTCTGGGTAAAGAACTCCTACCTTATCTCCGATTTGTCAAGTTCCGTCACCATTGAAGATTAAATACAACTTTCGCCTTCACATCAACCGGACAGCGGTCAGCCCTAACCCAATCCGATATCGTTCCGTCTCGGGCGAGTCAAGCGCAGTCTTAATTGAAAACTGGCTAATTACGATCGCGATGCGGGCGATATTTTAACAAAGTAATCACCGAGAGATTGACTCGGACCGGTCCACACACCGACGCGTTTATACCATTGATATCCTTTTAATTATTCAAAAATCCCAACCGGAAATTTCGAATGTTTCCAATTTCGACACGACTGTACCGCGTACAGTCCTTTCTACACGTTTTTGTGTGTAATAAATATCAATTCATTAACACGAAAGTCGTGAAACAGGCCAGGGGATTACTTTATACTTCGACACGAAGTTCGAATGTTCTAACGTTGACTGTCAACATTAAAGACAAAAGTTTTCCACTTCTAAAAATCCATACTATTATGCATAAAACTTATCATTTGCTTCGAACTCAGTCTAAGATTAGGACGTAAAATACAGGATTCGAACACTTTGTAAAGTATTTAGGGATATTTGTTCAGTTTTCCGTGCAATGTTCGAACATTCGTCGTCGTCTCGGAGTACAGAGTAACCCTGAATTTGAAGGGACACTTTGTGAGAGAGTAGCCTGTGTTAACTGGTTGATTTACTATGGCTGAAATCACAATTATTAAATAACATGTATTTTTATGTGCATAGTTCTAGTACACACAGAAATGGTTCACCTGATGATCATGAGTACCACCCATAAATAAACTACAAAGCTCTAATCTTGGGATCATATATAGGTTGTCAGCATCTCAAAAAGGCAGGAGAATTCCCCATTCTTCAGGGTGCTCCACTCTTAATGCGGAATGACCTGAATATCCTTGGTGTGGATATCCGCTGTGATCTCAATCCAAGTAATCACATTGCGCCACGAAGACTATATTTATGGTTCCAGTGTAAACAAAACCAAGATTTGACGAACATTTTATTATTCAGCATTCGACCTATGTAAGCGTACTGTTACTTACCACGCAACATCATGACAATTGTTTTTATTGGCCGTCACATGTCTCGAGAGTTAAACTAGACGCGTTTACGTAACGCGGTGTTGGGAACATTACCCGTATTTGGATAGCTGTAGAATTATTGGACAAACAAAAAAAATACAATAAAAAATAGGCGTGTGAACATTTATCTTGGTATAGAAATTAGATTTTTTGCATTTGTTTTGTGATTGTAGGAGATAAAAAATAGAGTTAGGAGCTGACAAATAACTTTCCAAATTTTGCCGACACTAAAGAAAAATACAACATTTAAACACTTTGTAAGTACTAAGAAATAAGAACACACATAAACTCACGGTTTTTATTCAAGAAGCGGTAGGCAGACGTGCTTCCTACCAGGACGCCCGCGTTTCCCTGCGACCTGCTCACGATGTGATAAGGCGCGAGCCTGTCGACTTACTAGGAACTTACTTACTCAAGCTTGATAATGTGTAGAAAAAATAAATATCAACATGCGTGACCAGGCATTTGAACCCGAGACTTGTAGTCGCACCATAATACTACTGCACCACCAAGGCAGTCTAACTAAGGAACTAACTAAGAATTTTATCGCGCAAATTTTACAATGGACATTATTTTTCCTTTTCTAATCTCTAAGTCAGCCTATTTATCCCGACAATACGTACAAATACAGCCACTTTTACTCTCAATAAAAATAATTTTAATTGCCCCCGCCTATGCAATAAAATACCATAATATAAAGAATTCCAATAAACGTGTTAACAACATTACTACCACTGAAACATTAACTTATACTTGGTCACATACTGTGGCGTAAACATTAATAGCGCTGAGGGCAGATGCACGTTTACATTTCGCATATAAACTGTTTGCAAGTTATTATGTGTTTGAAGCACCACAACATCGACAACTTAACAACCTGGGCCCGACAAACGTAAAGCTATAGAAATATAGTTCGACGTTCGCACATCATGAAATAGCTTCTGTATAATAATTACACCCAACAACCACATACATAGTCCTGACCTATTTGTAGTTACAAAAATATATTTTTTACCACATAAACAAAAATACACAAATATAACCATAGTAAGTATATAATAATCCAAGCAAAGTCACAAGCATCAGCTAGTCAGCTACCAATAAATATATTCGTAAAACTGCGTCGACACTCTATAAAGATTTATGAGTGAACCCTCCTATAAATAAAATATTTTAGCATCGAGTGCTTTCCTGTCGAGATCAAACGATTTTTTGTTTGCTCTATAAGAATGCTCGTAATGCATTTCTTGTGAGGAAATTGCATTACTACTAATAATCTATTTTTATCGACGAGTGTATCACGTATTAAATAGCTTCTTAGGAATACTACTTTATGGTTATATCAGCGCTAACGATTTGTGAACTACGATGTGAAATGAGATTGTTACGCCAACTATAATACATTGTATAAGTTGCAATACGAAGAATTTACAAAATATTGATTCGTTTTTTTTAAAATAAATTCCAACAGAACCATAAACTATCCTTTAGCCAGGCTTCTATTATATCTTTAAGTTTAGGTTTTACTTAATGTCTAATATATTAACGCATTACACTCGATGTTAAATCTCAATAA
This sequence comes from Hyles vespertilio, assembly GCA_009982885.2. NCBI lineage: Eukaryota > Metazoa > Arthropoda > Insecta > Lepidoptera > Sphingidae > Hyles > Hyles vespertilio. The sequence continues at coordinate 25,891 of WUWR02000161.1, read as the reverse complement.
GTAAATGAGTAAATATCCGTAATAAGTGTAAGTAATTACTATACTATATTTATTGTACCAAAAGACAATAAAAAAATAATGAAAATATTCACTTATAATACCACAAGAGCTTCAAAATTATCGGGTATTTCCCGATAGGTTCGTTGCAAACAAATGAAGGAGTCAAATCTTGACGACTTTATTTGTTTGCAGGGAACCTTGAGGGAAATGCCAGATAATTTGAAGCTCGTGTGGTATTCGGGGGATTATTTTTTCCGTCCCAAATTTTAATTTCAAACTCATTTTCATGCAAAATCTCCAATTTTCACAATTGAATTCAACCTGTCAGTTTGACGTGTGGTTAATTTGACTGGATCATGTTTTGTTTTTTATATATAGCAACTACCAGAGAAAATTTTCAAAAAATTATCAGTATAATACCATGTCGGTTGTACCGCGTGACGTCGAATGGTGCAATTCTATTGGTCGATATTTGGGTCGGAAAAATAATCACTTATAATACCACAAGAGCTTCAAAATTATCGGGTATTTCCCGATAGGTTCGTTGCAAACAAATGAAGGAGTCAAAACTTGACGACTTTATTTGTTTGCAGGGAACCTTGAGGGAAATGCCAGATAATTTTGAAGCTCGTGTGGTATTCGGGGGATTATTTTTCCGTCCCAAATTTTAATTTCAAACTCATTTTCATGCAAAATCTCCAATTTTCACAATTGAATTCAACCTGTCAGTTTGACGTGTGGTTAATTTGACTGGATCATGTTTTGTTTTTTATATATAGCAACTACCAGAGAAAATTTTCAAAAAATTATCAGTATAATACCATGTAGGTTGTACCACGTGACGTCGAATGGTGCAATTCTATTGGTCGATATTTGGGTCGGAAAAATAATCACTTATAATACCACAAGAGCTTCAAAATTATCGGGTATTTCCCGATAGGTTCGTTGCAAACAAATGAAGGAGTCAAAACTTGACGACTTTATTTGTTTGCAGGGAACCTTGAGGGAAATGCCAGATAATTTTGAAGCTCGTGTGGTATTCGGGGGATTATTTTTCCGTCCCAAATTTAATTTCAAACTCATTTTCATGCAAAATCTCCAATTTTCACAATTGAATTCAACCTGTCAGTTTGACGTGTGGTTAATTTGACTGGACCATGTTTTGTTTTTTATATATAGCAACTACCAGAGAAAATTTTCAAAAAATTATCAGTATAATACCATGTAGGTTGTACCACGTGACGTCAAATGGTGCAATTCTATTGGTCGATATTTGGGTCGGAAAAATAATCTTAATAAAACTTTTCTGTCTATGAAAAAGTAATTGAACAATCGCATATTCTAATAACTGACCACACCACTCATAAAGACAATGTGCATTCCTACACTGGGTCACATAGACCCAATATATCACATGCATCTGGTAGCCACTAGTAACTGGTAGAGAAAATAAAAATTACGCTATATAAATCACGATGTGGACCGCACATAACCAGCCACGGCGCGGCTGCAACGCTCTCCGATTTTAATATCCTTGACAAATTATTAACTCGTATTTTATGTGTTAAACACAAATTGAATACGACGTTTTTTCACTCGCAAGCCGTCGCGGAGCCCGAAAACATAATTATGTGGACAATAAAAGAAATATGGGAAGTTGTCGCCGACGGTTGTGATTTATTCGGGGTTTGGTATATATTTTTTTGAATATCTTTAGTTTTCTTTGGTTTGGCCAAAAAGTTCTCGATTGGAGGCCACGTAGAGGAAACCGCAGCATAGGACATCCACAAGGTGGTCAGGCGTCCTGGTAAAGGTCGCGGGACGTCGCTGGATGCAGGCTGCCTGCAACGAGTCACTGTGGATATCATTGGGAGAGGTCTATGTTCAGCAGTGGAATTCCTTTGGCTGATGGATAGATGGATTGCTATTAATAGTAACTCTTAATTTGTAAATTCAGCAGGGTCCGTGACGCAATTGGTTAGACGCCGGCTATAAAACGAGAGGCCGCGGGTTCGATCCCATACCGAGAATATTTGTGTGATCCACAGGTCTCTCGTAGTTTCTGATTCCCGCGACACAAGACTCGACCTTAGTATGGGTTTAAGACAATGTAAGTGGCTGTTGGGTGTCTTCATTTATTAATATTATACTTATACTATAATATACACATGTAGTGACAATGCAACAGATAATAATTATGTATTAATAATACAATGCGCAAATGACATTGTGCGTAATGACAATGGCATGGTACTGTTAGTACATAATAATTTATTTCATTATAACTGTTCGGAAAGTCAGTGACAAAGCAGTTCTTCAAGTAACGTGAACCACAGGTGTCAATTATTCCATTGCAATTTAACGTATATTATTCATTATTGTGAAGATATAATGCAACGCGTTTTTTGCGAGAAGATTAATTGGAAATGTATTTTTTGGTCAAGTAAACAATTAAAGAGCCTTATGACAAATCAATACACATAGAACTTAATCTCTATATACAAAATATTTTCTATACTTGCTATTATTTGTAGTAATTTCTTACTTAATCTATTTGTTTATTTAATCTTATTAGTATTTTATTTCAAGTATTAATTACTACTTAAATCGGTCAGTTCTAGTAAGAAAGTATAATAATATTCTGTATCAGCCCATATACGTCCCACTGCAGGGCACGGGCCTACTCTACAATCGAGAGTACGATTGAGAGTGGTTAGGCCATATAGTCCACCACGCTGGCCTAGTGCGGGTTGACGGACTTACATACCATAGAAATTCTTATAAATCGCTATGGTATGCAGGTTTCCTCACGATGTTTTCCTTCACCGTTTTAGTGCGTGGTGATTGACTATCAATACACACATGACTCCGGAAAGTCAGAGGTGTGCCCTGGGATTCGAACCCGCGACCACCGTGAACATGTTGGCAGTCGCGTCTAGTCCGTTTACCAACAGACCACCACGCACTTTTAATAATATTGTCCTTCAATAATTTAGTTTCAAATTCTGAGAAGACATCGTAGGTGGACTAAAATCACAGGACCATGAAGTACTCAAACACAATCCTCTTATTTCTAGCATCGCTATGAATACTCAAATACAGCTTAATTTTGATACTCGGACCACATCATTATTCAGATGGTATGTATGGAAATATCTAAAACCTGAAACAATTACACTGTTCCGGAAATAGCAAGCTTATTAGTAGGTACTATTATGGTATAGTAAGTCTTAAATGGGAGAAATCTCCTTTGTAGGATTTTTTCAACAAACCTGCCGTTAAGCTTAGCTTTGCTAATATTATTCGATCGATCATTAACATCAACAATAACCACAAATAATAAAATCCTTCATGAACAGCACTCACATCGAAAAAACCACACTCAATGACATAACAGTCTATAACCCATATACATGATTAACAAAAGTTATACTCAACTAAACTACATCAAATTTAAAAAGACATAATTCCGACGTCCAGTAATTTCGCAATTTCACAAATCTAATATATAATCCGTATCTACATCTGCGGGCTTGGCTCAGCGCAGATGTCAAAGCAAGTTTCATTTTAAAGACTAGTTCTACAATTTACCTGTCCGTTATCTCGCCGGCCTAATCCGCTTTATCTTAATTAATCCACTGCATTGTGAAATATTTTGTTCTGTTTTCTTTTTAAAAGTATCGGTTCGCGAGAAGCTTATCTGCTTCATCAATTAAACGCGCCAGAGAAAAGTTGTTCGATAATGTTCGGTATTTCTAAAGAATTATTCAATAAATAACTTTTTAATAGTGGGTTAAATTTACTAATATACACAGACAACTGACAGTGGACTTGAAATAAATTATTAGGGCTTATTTCGGCATTAAAAATGGGTCGCATAGCATGTAAATCTCTCGAAATTCAAGATTACTATTTACCTTGTTTGTAGCTCATTTTTTTTATTAAAAATATTATTGAATTTTAATTAAATTTGATAATGAAACGCGCGATGAAATTACGAATAAGAATTATCATACAACTCGGTAGTAAATTTAATATTTAATTGAATTTCAATAGTCGTAATTAACTCTTTATATTGAACACGCGACGAAAACCGCTGATATTATCGACACGGGACGTTAATTAATATGTTTTGACACCCAATCAAATTCAAATGAAATGTGGTTATGGATACAACAATTTGTTTAATCAATTTATCGCACATTTATTAGAAAGATGCCTATTTGCAATTAGGAAATAATATTAAAATTAAGAACAGTACTGCTCATTTAAGCATGTTAAATGATTTTTATCTAAACCTATTTGTCTTATTTGACTCCCTACTTGTGGAAACCTTTGGGCGGGAAGAGTCATTTTCTCTCCTCTGTGCTGTCTGTGGAAATTCTTTGCTGTTTCTGCAGTTGGTAAAAAGAAATACATCTCTTTATCGACTACTTCTATTTTCAGAGCACGGAAGGAGCGAGCTAGCAATTTACTTCTTGGAAATAATTACTTCCATGTGTATATTTAATGTAGTTCTGTACTTGAGATTCAAGGTATGTTGCGCACTTAAAAATCATACTGAAATAAAACCTAGGTATAGGATTAAAAGCAGTGTTAAACAAAATTAGATATTGTGAAAGAACCAGTAGCATAAGCAATACCACACTTAAAATACCTTAGAATAATTTAAACCCAAATAATTTCATGCACTGATGATTACTATGAAGCTATCTGCATGTTCACTCTCATATCTTGTTTCTGGAAAAAAACAACAAAAGACTATCATCCAACATTAAAATCTTCATACCTAGGCAATTTGTGCAAAAATAAATGGTAGGAAATCACAGTAATGCACGTTGTTGATTCACGAGCTCGCGACGAAGCCGAATCAGGCGGATTTCTCAGCGAAACACATGTTAAATTGGCAAATAACAGCGGCGGATATGTGCACTCGTACATGTAGAGAACAAAAAATATAGTTCTTTTTTGTGACTTTCTGAAATGACTTTGAGTTCAAGTAATTTATCATGTTCAAAGATTTTTCCAGAATTTCTATATCGGTATAGAATTATAGTACTCAAATGCCCAAAGTCATCAAAACCTTGGAAGGTGATTTTAAAATTACATTTCATTGCTTGAAATTAAATCATCAATTGTAAATTAAATCACCTCAGTCCTAAATGAACGTACTATCATCAAAGATTTTTTAGTATCCACAACCCAGAGGCCCCATTCACAGAGCCGGCAGTGTATACCGCACGATACGAGGCGAAAATGATTTACGTAGTGAAAGAAGGAAAGGCTGCCGATTCATACGGCACATAAATCCAACCGGCCGGGCCGCCCTAAAAGACTTATAAGCGAGACATTTTTCCATTCGTTTGAAACGGTCGCCGCGTCAAAGGTTATTGGTTCCCTTGCCTCACATATTGCTGGGTTCAAATATTTCACGCTGTACAGTGTTGTTTTAGTTTAACGGTAATACCTACTGGGTTTGGTAATGAGAAGTTCGAGTGTTATTGCAGGTTTGAGTTTGTTTTGTTTTGATTAGTTCTTGAAATTAGATCTCTAATTAGATTATACTATATTGTTGTGATAAAAGCTAAGGAATTGTGCGATGTTTAAAATATTTTAATGCTAGTTACTTAATGTTCAAAAATGTATGAAAACTTTTCCATCCGAAATGCAATTAGAGAAACGTTACAATCGGAATGCACCGAGATGAAGACAAAGTCTATTGTCAATATTCACAAATGGCGTTTTTTTTGCACACAAATAAAATTAAACAACGGAAAACCTTCGCAAAAGAAAGTAGCACGTTGAAAATCCTTTATTGCAGGCAAATTGGATGTATCCAAGAGCCGCCGTGTAGCCAGGGTCGGCACACTACGAATTTTCACCAAACTTTTAAAATTATTCCTGTATTATAATCAGCTTACAGGGAATTGGCCTGATTTTTACAACAAAATTGTTAATTTACACAAAGAGGACCAGCACTCAATTTATGCCAATATCCTGCAATTTGTTTCTAGTACGAGTACCTTCTTTCAGGAACACAGATTCAGGAAGCATAAATTGTCATTACTGACTCTCATATCATTAAAAGAACATTGTAGCTTTAAGTATTTAAGGATTCATTTGTTACATTATAAGTTTCTTTTAGGACTAAGGGGTAATATAATTCAATGTGAGCTGTCACTTAATCGAAGCACCCGATATATCTATGATCAGCACTTTTCTTCTCTTTATCACTCGTGATAACTTGTCATGCAATTGCTTTGCATTGCTTGTGATGCAAGATCTTGTCCTAAGCTGAGTTTTTCAATAATGGCTGTAAATACATTTGATATTGGTACATTTTAGTAATTTGCGTCATCGCCAGCCTTGTATCTAACCCTAGGGTGCAGTGGTAAACAGGGAAGGGGGTAAACAAAGCTCTTTTGTACCGCGCTCAGACATCGCGGCGCATACCGCCGAAACGAATGCGCCATTATTTCTACATACATACATTCACAAATAACATTAACCGTTTATTGCAATAGGAGTGTGAAAAACTTAACTTTGCTGCGTTCTTGTGAGTGAAATTTAAATAAATGCATGTGAAGATATTTCTGCATTTACTATCTGAAAAGCACGGAAAGTAAAATTACTAGGATCTTGATACAGAGGGGTAACTCTATGATCCGAAACGAAGTACGTAAAACTGTACGAATGTGCCTAGGTACTCCACAAAATGTTCGAATCATGTATCTTTACTTTGATCTCTCTTGACCTTAACCTTGTCCTCTTTTCTTGTCGTAACCATAGACTAAGTTCGGAGTAAATAATAAGTATCATAGAGAATAGTATTGACTTTAAATGTGGAAAACTTATAACATCGTTCAGATGTCGAACGTTCGAATATTCTAAATTCGCTTTTTACCATAGAGTAACCCCCAGGGACTAATAACGTATTTTTGCAAGTTGCTTATCGACTTGTCATTTATTTTACGACCGACAACGTTACACCAACCAACCCAGGTGGTAAATTATCTGAACCTACACAAATGGTATATTAAGTACTTTTTTTTTATTTCAACAGTACAATATCTTACAGGTAAACCCTAATGCGATATTGACGCTTTAACTTATTTTGCTATTTAATACTAAGTATCAATATAATATATCAAAAAATAATAATAAGCTTATATATTACAATTATTAACTAATCACTTAGAACTTTACGTCAGAGGACTACTTTTAACCACGAATCTGAATCCGCATCTCACCAAATATCAATCCTAGGTTGTCTGGAGACTGGACCTAAGACTAGGATCTATATGGATTACGAATAAAGCATTGCAACAACTTACAAATCAAATAATCTTCCACGACAAAGCAATATTTATAATTGCCATCAAATAATTTACTGGACAACAATGTTTTCTCCTTTATCAAAGAAAAATATCTCTTTCAAGCGAGTATCATTAACATATTAGTTACCTACAAGTACCACAGTAATAATGCATGTAGCGTAATTAATTTATTTAAATTTATAACATACATGCAGTGTTATTAATTTATTTAAATTTATTCAAACTATTTATGGGATACTTTCGATAAACGAGAAGTGTCTCTCTTAAAAGCGTCTCGTGATAATTATATTTTGTTTAGAAGCGTTTAAATCTGTTAATTCACTCGGTATTTTGTATTTATTGATTTTTTGTAATTACTCGTGTGAATAAAATTTTGTGTGACCAAGGTAGGAGAAAGTTGATTTTTTTCAACATTTAATTGCATCGATTGTGGCCGTATTGGGTCAATTTTATACGTCTTCAAGGTATGTAATCCTTTCTAATTAAAAGAAACGTTTAAACGAGAATGGAGTTTGGCCTCAGGTACGCCATGGACGTGATAATAATCCGTGAAAAAAATCTGTTATGTGAACAGAGTATTTTATTATAAACAAAAATTATTCCTTCCTGTGGCTGATATGATGATGATGATGATGATGAAAAATTATTATTCTTCCTCCTTTATGTGTGTTACTTATTTTAAGCTTTTGTTTCTGGTGTAAATTTTGACATATATGTACATTGATGATAATTCTCTACATCCTATCTATCTCTAACAAGAGGTTATAATATCAATCATTACTATGTCGATAAAATTCTATGCTTCGTTAAGCAAAGATAGATATATATACACTCATTTGCAAAAAAAAACGGGCGGTTTTGATTTTAATTCTTCTTTAAAAAAATACGGTACCAAAATGATTTCAATCATTTGTGCATGTTACTGGCCGGTTTTAAAAATGCCGTGGTGTTTAAAACAGTACGTTCTAAATTCAAATTTTCGTTTGATGCTCGTTTTTACAGAAAACTACTTTTTATCCTACATTTTTGGTGCGAAGTTCCAAAAGATAATATCGGTTTTCATAACTTTTAGTCAATTTTTATGAATTTATTTCATTCTTAATTGTCAAAGCTTCATTTATTGCTGTTTAGCTGTCTCAATAATGTTAGAGAAAGTGGTAAAAGCTACCAAAATTATTGCGCTGCTCAAAGAGGGTTGCAGCCAATGCTTCGTGGCTGAGAGGCTAAGTGTGAGTCGCTCGACGGTTCAAAGGACCTGGCAGCGGTATCAAGACACCGGTTCCGTCGAGAGAGGGCCTGGTTCTGGAAGAAAACCATGTACCCAACCACGGGATGATCGTTTAGTCTATGGACGGTCAGGAGGAGGCTTCTCGCGGCCAATATACGCAGTCATCGCCCGGCCCGCGGCCCTAAGTTACTCCGTGAGCACAGAGTTGCCAGGCTTAGGTTTGCTCAAAATTGTGAGTCATGGACTCAAGAAGACTGGAATAGGGTATTGTTCTCCGATGAAGCCAGGATATCTCTGTTCGGTGAAGATCGACGTCGGCGAGTGCTACGAAGACGAGGAGAACGCTTTGCAGAGGCTTGTTTTGAAGAAATCACACCTTATGGTGGGGGCTCTGTTATGTTTTAGGCAGGAATAAATTCAATGGATCGTACAGAGTTAGTCTTTATTGAAAACGGCTCACTGACTGGACATCGATACATAACGGAAGTTCTAATTCCTCATGCACAACCCGCATTGGCCGCTTTAGGCGAAGACTCAATTTTTATGGAGGACAACGCTCGCGCCCACCGGTCTGGCGATGTGGAAGCGTATGTGCAAGAGGTCGGCATTCGTCGTTTGGATTGGCCAGCTCGAAGTCCCGACCTCAATCCTATAGAGCATGTCTGGGACGTTATGAAACGACGCGTGATATCAGTACAACCGGCTCCGCAGACCATCAGAGAGCTGAAGAATGTGTTTACCGCGGAGTGGGAACGTATTCCGCAACCAAGTATCCGGGATATCCTCGCTAGCATACCCAGACGAATTCAAGCTGTGATTTCAGCTAGAGGGGGTCACACTCGATACTAAACATTATCTGCTTTTACTTTATTAAAGAAAAAACAAACAAAAATCTTTGTTAATTTTTACTTCACGAGCATATGCACTACTAGCGAGCATACACTACTAGTGAACTTTAGCATTAAAACCCATAAATGTTATCAAAATTTTATGATAATACTGACGAAAACGATTATTTGCTTATAATTTACAAAATTGTGAAAGTAAAACTACCTATAATTATCAAACAAACCAATAGTAACATTTGAAATGGTTCATTGCTTAGGTGCCCGTTTTTTTTTGCAAATGAGTTTATTAATCTTACTAGCTATATATATAAATATGTAATATACACCATATTTACACCTCTTTATCTTTGATAACTGAAACAGAAAATGGATCAAAATATCTAATGAAACCTCTTGTTAAAGACAGATATATTACAGAGAACAGCTGTTAGCATATTTACGGGTCAATTATATTTCTCAATTGATGATATTTTTAAATAAATAAATTTTAAAATGCACAATTGCCGATGCAAGCGACTGCATGCCGCGTAGTACAGAAGCCGGGTTTATTCCTCGCCTTGATTACACAGACAACTATAAAGTAAGAGTTTCAAGTAATTGATATTAGATCTGGGGGGAGAGAGGGGAGGTGTATTCAAGAGGGGGGGGGGGATAGGGAAAGTGGCCAGGCGTCGCTCGCTGCGCCTTAACGAGAATATTTTCAATATAGCCCGGGAAACCTATCGTGTTCCGACATTAAATTAAGATGTAAATAGTTTGCGTTGGAAGCAATTAAGGCGGAAGTACTCTATGTAATTCCTGGTATGTGCTTAGAGTAGGTTGGGGGCTTGTGTACTCACTATACCTTAGTACATAAAACTATATATGATAGCAAAAATGTACGGCAATGTTGGGCATGTTTTAGCATCATTATTTATTTAGACCAGAAGTTGCTGTGGGATTTATATTTTAAGATATTTAGATTATTTTACTTATCATCTTAAAAGAATGAAATTTTGCTCTCATAATTACCACGATCATTCTCAACAGTTTGTAATTCCGGGTTTTAATGTGGTTTCTTAAGTAATATAGCAATTAATTATATAGTGTGACCAATTATGATGATGCCAATTTCCAAATTATTTAAGTATGTTTTAATTGATCGTGGGTGTTACAACGCAGATAAAATTTTAAAAGAACGTAACTTACGTATCTTATGGCGCCAAAATTAGTGCAACAAACCGCCGAAAGCTTTTACTGTATTTCGTAAAATGTTTAATTACAAAATGTAATAATTAAACTCGTTAAAAAACACATTAAGTCCTATAAAGAGTCTTGTGAGACAAGTTTAAGCAACACTTCTCCATAATAACTACAAAATAGGAAGTCTGTAAATCCGAATGGACCAATTAACTTAAAAAACAATAGGTAATTAACCGAGAAGTGTTTATTTTAATTAACTTGTTGTTCCAAAATGTTTTACGCTGCCAAAAGTATCTAGACAATACACCTCTTATTTGCAATCTTCATTTATTCACGTCACCGAACCTCATTAAAAAAGGTACAGCATACGTCATCATTATCCGAAAAAGGTGGAATCATTCGCACATAAATGCAAATGAGGACGATAAAAACTTAGTGCCCCGTTAAAGGAGGGGTCAAATAAAAATTTATTACATATATCAACGAATTCAGACTTTCAAGCGCGGAAAACTCAATAAATGAAATGAAACGAGCGAAATTATTCCTATAATGTGGATTACCGCGGGCGAAATCAGCGGTGAACTCGCAGGCGAAGGACATTCTCCAAGTGAGACATATACAGGGTATATCAAGACTGCTACCGAAAACGAAGCTGGGTGGTAGTTTTAGTAACTTCAGACACAATGCAACTAAATTTTGTGCAAAAAATTGCGACGACTTTTTTTTGTTATTTTTTTTCTATCGTCGTATTAGGGTGGTAAATACATAGTTTTTTCTTAAATAATAGTATACACCCTTTTATTTCAAAACACGCTATAGTGCGCAAGGCTTTAAATTATTATTTTAATTTACATTGTGTTTGTAGTCACCTAAACTACCACCCGGTTCGTTTTCGGTAACACTCTGATATACCCAGTATACATACATAAACTCACGCCTTCTTCCCAGAAGGGGTAGGCAGAGGTGCCGGGACACTCACATTTTGCCTTGTATGTTCCGTCCCACGGTGTGATAGGGAGCGAGCCTATCACCATATCGGACACAAAGGCCTGACTCCGAGCTGATAATGAATAGAAAAATCTAGTATCACTTTGTCCGACCCGGGATTCGAACGCTACCGAGACAGTCAAGTTAGACAAAATCTATAAACTTGAAACTGATAAATTAATGGGTTTTTCTTTGAATCCCGGATAATCAACACCGTAGACAAGGTATTAAAGCCTTACTTTATACTCTTTTTATTTTCCATCTCTTATGTCCATCCCATAGTAGTCGGTTAGAGAATGCGTCGCGATATACGACCGCCATTTGTACCCTGTGTTGAATAGACGTTTAGTTTAAGATTTGTTTGGTGTATAAAAAATAATCATTTAAAAAAGCCGGCAAAGTAATTTACGCACCCAGCTTCGGATTAAGATATATATGAATTCAGCAATATCAAAATCAACAGACGCTTTTATCGTAAATTCCAGTTTATCGGGGCAAAACAAAACTATACTAAAGGTCCACCCATATAACCAACATTACGAACCACAGAACAGTTGAATATTGTTTACGAAGGTTGGGTTCATATTATCATGAATATTTTCATTTTTTATGAATGACCCTTGTTGTTTCTGTTAAGGACTTAGATGCTGCCACCGAGAAATATTAAAATATTCTTAAAATGCTAGCCAACAATTTCACTTCATCAACAGACGTGAAAATCAGCTGTGACACCTGAAAGTTACGTATAACGATTGTAGAGAAGACTCGTGCCCTGTAGAGGCCCATATACCTATGGTCGGATACATATACACCAAATATTCACATGTCGTAAAAATGTTTTCACCGACCCCAAGTTATCGCAAGAAGGATATTTTAGAATGAAAAAAAAAACCCTTTTAGTTGTAATCAATTATTACAATGACCCATAATACCGCGAGTACATAAAGCGTACGCCGTTGACTTACTTTTCGTGGCTTTCTCATATTTCAAGACAAAAGAATTGTGAATTTTAAGCCTTGTGTTTTGAAGTCTTTCATCTGGCGACTGGCTTACAGAAATGAAGCTCGCGATTAAAATTTCATTTTCTCTTACAATTTTTCGGTTGTGAACCGTGGAAAAATATGCATTGTAAACAATTGCTTTTTCATAAATATACAAACTTAGCGGTGTAGAATTAATTCTAAATTACTTCCTTAACTAAGATTTAATGAAGATAATCTTGAACAATAACTACTCCAAAACAGTAGGTATTTTCACGTTACAAATATCAAATATTATTTAACAGCTTTTTACGTGTAGCGAAATATATCCGGTATAAATAAAAAATAAAACGATTCACTTTAACGTGGAAACGTTTACTTAAATTTGTATTTTTTATTCTCTATTTATAGTTATCTGCAGAGAGAAAGTAAACATTTCAACAAAACGATTGTTTATTTTCAACCTTTCCGTACATTTATCAAAGCAATCAAAACAAATTGAAAAAAGTAAAAGGTCCCTCTCTCGACTCGTGAGAGTAAATAATGTGAGGAGGGGAGGCAGGGGACCTCGTGAGTCACTCATCGGTGCACCCTCTCGCATACATCACATGTGAGCGCAGGGTTGGCACGAGGAAATTAACTCTGTTAACACCGCAGAAAAGCCTCCAACTTATATTTCATCGTTGAAACTTCTAACATTGCGGAAATCAAAGCAGCAACTTTTCAGAAGAGCAGTTTATGTTTCAAACACTTATGCAGTCAGTTTCATCGATATAAGAATGATATATTTAAATGACACACCTGACTTTAAACAGGAATATGATACAAAGACAAAATAGCTTTCTTCCATGTAAAATCTTCGATTCTGAAATCCGCTGCATTAACTTCTTTATGCTCCACTTAAAACTAGCTACTCTCTGATGGCGTAATAAGCAATCCCCTATCTCCACAAAATTCTCTGACTTGCTTTCCTGCTCCGTAGCAGCCCTACATGATCTAGTAGCGCCCCGATCTATTGTCCATAGTCGAGTGAAAACTAGCGCTCTCGGTAGCACTGATGACCGTGCTAATTGGCTTTTTTTCGGTACTTCAAAATGTACCGTCAATCTGGGATACAGTCACGTTTTTGCTATTCGATTACCGGTGATGTATCGAAGTGTAGTGCCTTTGATTTTATCTGCAAGACTGGAATGACTCTGATTTTAAATTTATATCTCAGGAAATGAAAGTGAAAATAGTTTACTGAGTCCATTAAAATGATCTACATAATTTAGTTTCAGTCATTTTTTAACCGACTTCAAAAAAAGGAGGAGGTTCTCAATTCGACTGTATGTTGCTTTGTTTTTATGTTTGTTACCTCATTTCTCTGTACTGTGTGAACCGATTTCGACCATTCTTTCTTTGACTGAAGCTGGTGCTTGTCATTTGGTCCCATGTCCCATCCCATTATTTTATTATTTTTTGGTTTTTAGTGGATTTTTGTTTTGAAGTCGGTTTTTTTTTTTTTATTATTTATTAAAATTTTAGTTATTTGTATCGAATGGACTATTCACATGTTCATTAATTGTTTTTCCCCCACCCCCTCCCTTCGCCCCTACCCCCTTTTCCCTCCACACTGTAGCTAAGCTTTTATACTGTACCCAATGCTAAAAGAACCATTGGAATCCTACTAAATTTTGAGGAGTTCTATTCTCCAGGTCCGAAGATATTCATCAGACCTTCACCATATTTTTATGGGACCAAACGACAAGCACCAGCTTTCAATCAAAGAAAGAATGATCGAAATCGGTTCACACAGTACAGAGAAACGAGGTAAAAAACATAAAAAAAGCAACATACAGTCGAATTGAGAACCCTCCTCCTTTTTTTGAAGTCGCTTTAAAAAACAAAACCGACTTCAAAACAAAAAAAAAACAAAAAATAATAAAATTATAAATACCACTGCAAAGCAAAAATTATATTTATTTCATTGTACTGTGCATGTTGATTAATTTGCTTAATGACTTGACTAGCCAACAATTCAAAATATATACCTCACACATTGAAGGCGGGTCGCCAAGTACATACATGTTGGTACTTAGCGGCCCGCCTTCAATATATATTTTGAATTGTTGGCTAGTCAAGTCATTTAGCAATTAATCAACATACACAAGTACAATTAATTTTTTTTTATCTACCGGTTCGGAAAGCAGTTTTCACTAGAGAAGAACGGGGAAGAAACTCCAGCAGTAGACAGAAATATGTCACCATTTCGAATTTCTTGTTCACAGGTGGAAGGAATTGCTAGAACTACGTTAAGCTACGTGTCCGCTTTCCCTCTTAGTTTCATTTTGTCCATTCCTTAGCATCCTCGTTTGTGATCATATACCAAATAGAGACTATCCCACCATCACACTCACCACTGCAACTGCTGTAAGCCAGGATCAGCTGCACGCATTTAAATCACACTAAACATTGAGCTCAGCAAATCTCTGCAAATATCTAATGTCTTTAAACCGCAACAAAATCCGTCTAAATGAATAGGAACCCTATGTTTTTCCATTCCTCCCTGGCAAAGCACACAATTATGGCCAGCAAATATATAACAATTCACAATTGTAGTGGCCAGCGTATTAATCACGAAGGTCCTGCACAATAATTACGACGGAGCGATGACATCACAGTTAAATATCACGGTGCAGCGTGCGGCCCGCGGCGTACGTATAAATATCGATTATGATCGTTTATCTTGTTTCATTATTCATTTGTTAATTCATTACACTGTTTGTATTGTATTGGGTTTGAATTGTGAAAAGACAAGGTAAAATTTTATTCACTTTTTTTTTTGCAATGTATGGCGAGACAAGCAAGTCTTTCGCCTGATGGTAAGCGATACGAACGCTCATAAACAGCTTCCTTCAATCCGAAACACAACAGTGCATTCACACTGCTGTTTCACGGGAGAATAGACATTGCCGTACCTACCCAGATGGCCTCTCACATATGAGAGACCTACCACCAGTAAGACCACCTGCTACCTTACCGCTGCTAAATTAGCTTAACCCTTATATTTTAATTTACAGCATTTAAGTGCTTCGATCAAAAAACACTAGATTATAAGTTTAAAAAAGGGCAAGAGAAATAAGAGTACAAATAAGCCTGTGGTCTTATGTGATTTAACAAGACACATTATTAATTTGGTGTGGGGTTCAGGACTACATATATCTTACGGTTACATATATTGTATAGTATCAACTAGTAACATAAATATATGTATTAAGTACGTATTGTAACATTTGATTTGAACACACAATTTAACCGGCCAAGCCGGCTAAAAAGTTAGCTAAATTAACTAGCTAGCTAACCGATAGGCTTAGCTAATTTAACCGGTTAACTTAATTAGCTCAGCTAATTAGCCAACGGCTAACCGGCTAATCTTTTTTTCAGCTATTCACAGACAGGTTCAAAAAAATAATAATAATGATTTTTTATGACAAAAATAACGTAAATAACGAAAGTAATTTATTTAATTAATTAACACTTTACAATATTTTATTATGAAAATGGCTCTTAAATTAATTATTAAGTTTGTTTTCCGTAATATTTCTATTTTGATATAGAAAAATCAATAAATTAGCATTTTTGGGTAGTAAACAGTTTTCGTTTTGAGCTAATAATGTTTCCAGCTGTAGAAAAGCCCTTTCGATGGTACTTGATGCTGGGACACGTAAGTATCTTCTCGACAGCCTCGCCAGTTAAGGAACTTATGGCGTTTTGAGTGCCACCAATGAAGAGGGTTGTCACCAAGCGGAATATTTGGCTCCATTTTGAAGCTATTAATTTCTCTTTCATTTTCATTATCTAAATAAGTTTGGGTTATTTACTATGAAATATTTGTAACCTACGACAACTACTAGAAAAATATCACAGCGCACAAAAAACATCGGCCAAAAAACTAACCAATTTATAAATTAACGTCGCCATTAAAAAAAATCAAAAAACGCGTGCAATTTAAAACATGTATCAAAAAAAATAATCAGTGAATAGCTGAAAAAAAATAAATTAGCCGGTTAGCCGTTGGCTAAATAGCTGAGGCTAATTAAGTAACCGGTTAAATTAGCTAAGCCTATCGGTTAGCTAGCTAGTTAATTTAGCTAACTTTTTTAGCGACTTAGCGGTAATTGTACAGCGCAACTAATAATATAAAAGTTAAAAAAATGGCACAGCATTATATAAGGATTAATGTCATACGAGATTAACGAATCAATCGATCAAAAAAAAGGGCGACAATAATTTTATACCCATCATATTTGATCATTTTGTCCAAGAGTATAAAAATGCTTTGTAGTCTGTAATTTACTTAATTGATGATACACGAAGCCGTAATAATTACTATGGGCTCAATTTAACTTGATTTCACAAAGTAAAGTCTTTGAAGTCCTGACCCCTCATTTTTTACAAATTGGAATTGGTAATTTTGATAGAGCCCCATTAGTAACAAATCATTTAGAGCGTCTGTGGCATAACGCAGATACGGCTGTGAAAGTATAAGCCGCGGGTTCAATTCCTGTATCAGAGCAACATATATGGATGTTTTAAGATCAAAATGTGGTTTGTAATTTTTAGTACTCACGATAAATGATAAGACGCTATTTTGGGTCGGGACTAAAAGTGCGATTCTTGTATGTATAAACATTTGTGAAAAAACGTCACCATTCCTATTCAAATTGAGTACGAAATTTAAAATGTGCGTCCCAAATTGCAAGTCACTTAAAACAGGTGAATCGCACCAAGCGGAGCAAACCACGTTATCTACACAAGTTAACCCTAATCGCGCCACTGTGGGGTACAAAGATCCAGACGCAAAAAAATCTACGAATTTCCCGAATAAAGTCGGCGCCCTCGCGACACATGTACCTAATGATACGACATGCTAACCCTCCCGACGCGTGCAAAATGAGCGCACTTCAAACGTATCTCCCCGGTACAATACGACGCCCCTCGAATGCATTTAGTTGCAGGTGCCTACAATTTTTCTTCTCAGACAAATTCGAATGGAGTTGTATCGTACGCGAATGTGTCATTGTGTGTGTCGCAGCGGGAGGAACTCTCTTTCATGTGTAAAACGCTTCGACGGTAGTTTTGATGAATAATGATAATGTATCTTTCAAAGGTTTTACAGATACGTTTGTATTTTTTTTTTTCGTAAGAGGGGTCCTTTGAATGGGTGTTTATTAGCTGTTAGAGAAACGAAATAAACTCTGTTTCCAATTTACCAGTAAATTTTAATGAGATTGAAGCTTTGTCTAGAATTGAGTGGGTTAGGTGGTTTTAAAAGTGGTTAGGCCATATAGATTACCACGATGGCTTAATGCGAGTTGGCGGCTTTTTAGGCCATAAATAAGCTCAAAAAATCGCTAAAGTATGCAGGTTTCTCCATGATGTTTTCTTGCACCGTTTTAGTGCCTGGTGATGGACTATAATACACACATTCAGAAGTATGCCTGGGATGCGACCTGCGACCACCGTGAATTTGTTGGCAGTCGCGTCTGGTCTGTTTACCAACAGGCCACCGCCAAAATAACGTATATCTGGATCAACTCAAAACGAACTGTTTAAAATTGGTAATTAAACATAACATTGTTAGAATGATTAGAACACAGGGCAAAGTGTCGTGACGTGAACGAATCTGGCGAGAGCTAATCCCGGTCGTTCATTAGAGTAATAAATACATAGTGTATGCGCTTAAAGCTAGTGTCGCCGAGGGCACGAGAACAACTATTTGTCTCGGACACCTCCGCACTCTTGCTCATGCTAATTTTCATTTTAAAATTGTACGCAGTGAACGTTTGAACGTTGATACAGTGAGTAACATTCATAATGTTTCTATGGACGCTGGGTTTTTCAACGTATATTCATCACTTTTATAAGATAGGTGGTTAAGTGAAAGTGATGAACATTGATTAAATGACTTACTCAGCTCATATAACTTGAAAGTTTATTCTTCTCCAAGGATACTTTCGTCCCATGATATGCCCCAACGCCACATTAGACACAAATTCACTTACAAAAAAATATATCATAGTATGTGCTTTGAAATGACAAATTTACACAATAGAACTATCGAATTGTATTTTGTATCCATAACCTCACTATTATTAGACCGCATACGTTGCCACTAAACTACATCTTTCACACGTAAATAAAAACTCAATCATACATACACATAGCAACCCACAAAAACCTTCAAGTCTTCACCTAACACAAACCATATAAAAATGATATCCAAAAATTAAGACCGCCTTAATCCATCAACATAACCCTCACTCATTAAGTAATAAGAAGCATTTATCTCGTCGTGTTTATACGTTAGATAAAGCTGCACCGCAATGTAACGCAGTTATAAACTATGATTTACGCGGTGTGCAGCGGGTAGATACGACCCCGCCTGCGTTTTATAGGGTTAGGGTGCGGGATAGTGGCGAAATGTTTTCCGTCATTGCACGAACGTTGCAAAGATATTAATAATCCAAGCGTGCTTTTTGCTTGTGTGTGAATTATTGTTTGGTGGCACTGATGATTCATGATGAAGAAAGGTTAAGAATTTTATTTATTAGTAATAGATATTGGCATGATCATGGCAGATTTGACATAAGTTCGAGTCCGAGGCACACATTTTAACTTCTCAAAGGAATAACTTACACACCTGAGTAGTGTAAAACTGTAATGTATCAGCCCATATACGACCCACCATGAGGCACCGGCCTCGTCTACAATTGCGAGTACGATTGAGAGTGTTTAAGCTACATAGGCCACCATGCTGGCTTAGTGCGGGTTAGCGGTCTTTACATACCATAGAAATTATTAGAATCCGCTATGCAGGTTTCCGCACGATGTTTTCCTTCACCATTATAATGCGTGGTGATTGAGTAATAGTAGTTAATTGTCACTTTCTATAAACTACAAGATACTTTCATAGCACGGTCATGGTATGGTGTTTCAATGGCGGAGACGCTATAGGACACTAACGCCTACACCCCTGGGGGGTAGGCGGAAGTGAATGCTCGTATATTTCGCTCGTATTTCCGTCACGATAGTCGGCGAACTTATGTTATCTAAAATACTAATGAAAATCTAACATAAACTATACTGCTACTCGCGGTAATTTAACTCGGAAGTTAATTTTACATTTATCATTTTATAATGTTTATCTGACTACTTTAACATGCCAGTTCCACTATCTTTAGTAAAGTATATTGGAAACATATAAGCATAAATCTAACCGCCAGATATAAAAATGAATTAAAATATGATCACACTACAATTACCAAAAACTCCACTTTTGGGTTGAAGTTCCTTATATATAAGATAAATTAAATTGAGACCTCAAAATATATGACTTTTATATCATAGGTCCTACAATCTAAGAAACCACCCGTTTGGTGGTAAGTTTATTATCAGTTGTCATTTTCCGTTAAACCCCGAAATCTGGTGATTATAGGTGACCGTTTAAAATAAGTGAAAGGAGAAGAAAAATAGGAATTATAGGATTTCCAACTATGATTTAATAATGTTTGTGCTTAACCTTAATGAACTGCTCGATTTAAACCTACTTGTAAATTTTGTAATAGTCACTTTTATATTGTAATATGGTTTTGTAAAGAGCATCAGTAGAGTTTCTTGCCTCTAAAGTGAACACCTCTTTTCGAACCGGGTGGTAGATAAAAAATGACTGAATCTAAATGATGTTGAACATTTATGGACTCGATAAAATATGTTTAACCTTCCTAAGGGCTATATGGTGAATGAAAACAATTATTAAGGATTAACGTATATCGTGGTTATCTGGCTAAAAGATGGCGTCTTTTAGTGCAAGAACAGTTAAACTGTATCTGGATAACGCTAATGTTTGTCGTTTGCCATTCATAGTCTCAGATTAGATAGTGCTAACAAATTTTACATTTTGTAATCTGTACGAGAGAGGATTTATTGTGTGAATGAAATCTCGTCGAGACTGATTTTACTAGAATTAAGCGGAATGTTGTGGAATGATACCCAATTGGTATAAAATTATTCCAACGATTTTATTTATGGAATCAATGAACTCATGACTGCCTCAGTGGCGAAATTACACTACGTTACGGTTACAACGCTGTTGTCTCGGGTCCGAAGCCGGAGTCAGAATCTGGTGATAGGTCCGTCCCTTATCACATCGTGGGACGGAACAGACAAGGCGAAACGTGGTGTTCTGGCCCAGTTACTATAACCCATTCACGATTTAATTGCATAATATACAGCGACAATATTTGTTACATTTAGCACAATAACTATTGTAAACATCCATCAACACATTTATTGCTTCGTTGGTGGTAGTAATATAAATATTTTTTACACCAATACATATTTCATCGATTACATTAATGTCAATATGTTTATTTTTATTTTTTGACATATTTTTATACGGTGAAATATCACTCTTTTCCTCCCTCGATACTTAAAGGAAAGGATAAGTCGGGTCATTGTCCTTTTAAATCGTAGAAGAGAATTGTATTCGACACTAAAATATGTATGTATTGTTATTAAGATAATATAGGCATCGATTTTAATTAATATTATTATTGTCTAGAACAGTGTTACAACTTCTTGACTACATTTTCATTTATAATGAAAAATGCAACCGACCGTGTATTGTGGGAAAATAAACATTACGTTAAACAACATTCACAGACGATTAACTTACTCAGATAACGTTATTTGGTTACATCGATCGTTTTCTTTGCGGGGTTCAATGGCCTCTTATCAGCGTGCCAGGTACTGAGCGCGTGTGACGTTATCACTGAAGAGTAACACATGCGCCTCAGTGTACTTTATCAATAACTTGTTCGATGCAGCCGTTGATCTTAAATAATTACCTTGAGCAATAATAAAAGGCTGTATGTTTAAGTGTCCTTTACCTTTTTTTACAGATCATCTTTTTGATCATATATATTATTTATTTGAAATCGCTACCCAGTGGAAAACGATCCAAATACATTAAGATCAATGCTTACCTGAAACAAAACAATACAATCAGTAAAACCAATGAAGCTATTTTTACTTATCATAGTTTATATACAGTTCATTTCATCATAAGCATCATGCATATGACACAATGGAGCAAAATAAAAAATTACCTCTACTTTTATTATACATATCGAAACAATAATAAAAACATACAAATAAATGTTACACAATTGTTTTGTAGGAAAGCATTATCGGTCGCTCGGAGCGATTGCCGCCATGTCAAATGGCGGTGACAGGTGACAGCTGTCACATTTCCCGCGCAAATGTAAGCACGCGTACTTATCGGTGTGAATAATTTCATACACTAATGTAAATGTAATTGTTACAATACCAATTATAATATTACAAGGTTTAATGTAGTTTTCTGGATAGCTCTATTAATAGAGTACCTGTCCCTGAGTAATTAATTAACGTTCACCTTTCATGTTAATTATGCGTGGCTATTAATATTTACACTTTTCTAATCTAATGATATTTATAACAGGTGTGTAGATATATTACAGATATTTATAGACCCATTTGATTTATACTTGCCACTATGTCTTTTATTTGTCTACTCCGTCTAATAAATCTTCGTGTAATAAATCTTCGTACCTTAGAGTATTTATATATAGAGGGAGCGCTGTCATACATTCGCGTTTGGAAAACGTAGATATTTTCTTGTTCGTAATGTTGGTAGCTCGTAGAACCGATGGCCGTTGGGGCCGAAAGGTCTCGAGTGGAGGCCACGTACAGGCAAGCAAAGTGTCGGACGCCCGCCTACAAGGTGGACGGACGATCTGACTAAGGTCGCAGGAAGTCGCTGGATGCAGGCCGCTTCCAACAGGTCATTGTGGAGATCATTGGGGGAGGCCTATGTTCAGCAGTGGACTTCCTGTGGCTGATATGATGATGATGATGAATGTTGGTAGCGCTCCTATATTAGTAAAAATTGAATTAATTATTTAGCAATAAATGCTATAAATTCCTTTGATAGCCGAAATTATTTTTAACTATTATCCTTTTAAAACGAGTTTGAGTGGAATTAAATAGACCTAAACTACTTATTTTATTTTTTTAAATAATTTATGTATGTTGCACAACCTGTTCCAATATTAGCCAATAGGAGGGCAGAAAAAGGTGGCCCGGCACCACCATTTTTATCTACGTTTTTGAAGTACCAGCGCTTCCTTTATATATATATACTCTAAGCTTCGTATCTATTATATCTTACGTTTTCCTAATACTACATATTATAAAAACCTTAACATTTTTTTTTACTTCTTAGTAAAAAAAATCTAGTCAATCACATCAAACAGACGCACGTGAATATAAATCGCGTAATCGAATCGCAGCTGCATCCAACAATTCTATTACAATATAGTGAGACACCGGGACAGTAAAATCAAACGCCAGGAAGGGAAGTGAGGTGTGAGCGCCGGGTGTCGTCGTAGGGGTGCGGGCGGGGAACGGGGTAGGGATTGCCAACAAAGAAAAACTTATTTCATTTAAAAGATTACGTGTGAGAGACATGCCTACAAATTCTATGTACTTATAAATGTTGTCCTTTGTGAATTGATATTCAATCACGACGCACTAAATGGTGTAGGAAAACATCAACGGAAAACCTGTAGCGATCTATACGATATTCTATGCCGGCTATACGGACTAACCACTCTCAATCATACTCTCGATTGTAGAGCAGGCCCGTGCCCTGCAGTAAGACGTATGTATATGGGCTCCTACATACATACGTATATACGTAAATGTGTTAAGGTTTTTACACACGCCGGCACAATTAGAGGAACACGCACAAAAATTAGTTTTTTAAAAATTTTGTTTGCTGTTTGTTGACATGGTCTTTGTTTATATAATTCAGCACCTTTAAAAAATTAAATGTTGCAAAAAGATTTTTGGATATTTAGAGTTTTATCGTTAATTATACGCTCTCAAGTGTTTTTAAGATTTTTCACTTTCAAGTGGTTTTACAAAATTTTGTTTAATTTCATTTTATGTGACTTAAGATATTTTATTGTTATTGTTTTTAGAGTACCTGTCTTGTAGGATATAAAATGAGTGGCTTACCTTCCACTGAAGTTGCCAAAGCAGTAACAATGATTGAAAATGGTCAAGGGTAGGATTCAGTAAGTCGCGCATTGGTGTGTGTCGGTATCTGTCGTCTTTCTCAACGTTAAACGTTAGAGGCACATAGGCTCTTATGTGCGGATGCCAGGATAAGGCAGAAAAACGGTGGACCAGTACCCAGGATGGTCATTTTATACGGCTGAAAACTTTGAGAATCGTCGTCAAAACGGCTATTCAGACCCGAAACATGTCACAAGAAGTCCGTGATGTTAATATCAGTGAGCGTACAGTGAGAACACGTTTAAATGAAGTTGGACTGAAGTCTTACGTTCCGCCAAAAGCTCCAAAACTCGAGGTGGTACATAAAGTAGCCAGATAAGCTTTGCTCATCAACACCGCGACTGGACAAATGAGTGGAGCCGAGTTCTGTTTAGTGATGAAAGCAGTTTTGTTCTGAATTGCATAGAAGGAAGGGAGAGGATCTGGAGGTATCGAGGAGAACGCTAATCGAGGAAACTTTACTGAAAGAGGTGTGTTATGGCGGAGGGTCAATTTTGGTATGGGGTGGTATATGTTTGGAAGCACGCGCGGAGTTAATACTTATAGAAAATGGGTCTTTAACTGCACAAAGATACGTCGCAGAGATCTTAGAGTCCCATGTATTGTCTTTTGCACCATCTATA
Source organism: Hyles vespertilio (assembly GCA_009982885.2). Classification (NCBI taxonomy): domain Eukaryota; kingdom Metazoa; phylum Arthropoda; class Insecta; order Lepidoptera; family Sphingidae; genus Hyles; species Hyles vespertilio. The sequence goes on along the minus strand of WUWR02000161.1, from coordinate 1,540 downwards.
GGCGAATATTTTTTATTATGCATGATAATGCGTGGCCCCACACAGCGCAAATGGTTCGCGACTACTTAAATCAGGCCCAAATCGCGAAAATGGTTTGCCCAGCAAGATCACCAGACATGAATCCCATAGAGAATGAATGGGACGTTATCGGAAGAAAGATAAATGGAAGAAACCAAGCCCCTAAGATCGTCCAGGATTAAAATTCATGTTAGTGCATGAGTGGAGAATTTGTCGCAAAAAATGATTGATGACGTCATTAAAAGCATGAAGGATCATATCCGTTTAATTGCATTTGCGTCATTAATTAAAGGGAATTTTACTCAATTTTAGTAATTTGTTATAAATTTTGCCTCATTTTGAATATTGTAAAATAAAAACATTCAGTTACTATAATATTTTCTAAGTAATTCAATATTTAACGCGTGTTCCTCTAATTCTGCCGGCGTGTGTATATCAATTACAGCAGAATATTTTTATCGGCTCTTGATTATACAACTTAAGATGATTAAATAATACCCTCAGACGGAAATTAAATATGACTTAGAGAAAATGCAGAATAATTTCCACATATTCCTAGATCTTCGACTGCAATAAAACTTCAACAGCGTTAATAAAATGTTACAATACGTATCTATGTATCAAACCTTCATACTACACAATACAATAACCTTAGCTCAACTGCCCAAAACTCTGCAAATGTAAAAACGTAAAAGCTGGCAACCCCACACTAGGTTAGCCTGTCGCAAAGTGGCTCATACATCACCGCGGTATCTGCGGCAAACGTCCAACTAGTACCGATGAAATTATTAAACGATGCTGCAGACTTGGCGCGTTTATCTAACTATGCAGATTTTGCTGACCTCGCTTAGGGGAGGAAAGATTGAAAAAATACTCTTTTAGATACGCGAACGGCTTTTGAATGGCAATAAAATGATATTGTATAGCTACTGTTAGTGAATATATTATGTGTATAAAATGACGAGTAATATAATATAGATGTCACATGGTATAATTATATACAGATATGACGTCCTTGGCGCATTTTATGAGACACCGGCTTTGAAACGAAACGCCGCGGGTTCGACATTCGCACCTAAACAAATAATTGTTTGAACCACTGAAAAGTCGACCTTAGTGTAGAGTTAGGACTATGTATGTGACAATTGCGTGGTGGCCTGTTGGTAAACGGACTAGACGCGACTGCCAACATGTTCACGGTGGTCGCGGGTTCGAATCCCAGGGCACACCTCTGACTTTTCGGAGTCATGTGTGTATTCATAGTCAATTACCACGCACTAAAACGGTGAAGGAAAACATCGTGAGGAAACCTGCATATCATAGCGATTTATAAAAATTTCTATGGTATGTAAGTCCGCCAACCCGCACTAGGCCAGCGTGGTGGACTATATGGCCTAACCACTCTCAATCGTACTGTCGATTGTAGAGGAGGCCCGTGCCCTGCAGTGGGACGTATATGGGCTGATACAGATGTGACAATTAGGTGTTTTATTTAATTGCACGAAAGTAAAAAGCAAAACAA